>CM035410.1:155078987-155323987 GCA_020310875.1 Ceratopteris richardii | reverse complement strand
TGCTTATAAAGGCTAAATTGTGGAGTTTGAAGCAAAAACCTAAAATTTTGACAAAGATATCAACTATTGAAAATTTTCTGAGAAATATACAGAATGACATTGCAATATTTTCAACAAAATTTTTCAAATCTACACATCTTTCATACAAATTGCAAGAAGAAATCAAATCGGAGCTATTTCTAGCAAAAGCCCCAAAATAGGCTTGCTTTAATTGCTTGCTTAAATTATTTAGGAACCTACAAGTTTAGTACATAAATTGCCACCTGGGTTGAAAATAAATTCATGCAGTACTTGTGAAGATGAAAACTAGCTTTTGATGAAGCTCTGATACACATCTGGGAGTGGACTCGAGACCGAAAGAGAGGATTCTTTGTGAATTGTTATGACAAGTTTCCAAGATCTGAAATTTCACTTCGGCCCCACTTTCGGGGGAAAGCCCTTCCAAGCAGGATGCTTCTATCATTAGAGAAAGTTGAATGCTGTAATACCAATCGATAGAGATCACCGACAATCATCTTAAGCTAGGCTTGAAGCTCCAAACAAATGCTCAAGTAGAGAGAGATGAAAGGAGATAGAAAGTAGAGGACTGAAGCATGTACATGTTCAAAGAGTTTCTTTGGTCTTATTTTTGATATAGAGACCTATTTTACCGAAAGCTAAAGTTTTGGGCACTTGGGCAACATTGGCCAAGTGATTCAAGACATTAAAAATGCCTATATTCTCTAATTAGGGGGCCAAAAAAATATAATATAAATATGTATGAAAGACTCTTCAAAAGAGCTATCATTTGAAGGTGAAAAATATACAGACCAGAATCCTTTGGGCTTTGAACCCCAATAATATGTAGAGCTAAGCTCTGTAAAGTCTACCAGAATATCATTCGGAACATTCAACAGCCATTTTGATTTATGCAATGGTTTGCTTGTTCAAAGATGTTCAAGCAACATCAATCATAAGAGGGAGCTTCATTGCCCAAGTGCTTCATCAAAGTGCTCTTCATTCTGTCCTTCTAGTGCTCAAAGCTACTTTCTTCAAATTTGTTAGTTTTGATAAATATTTTTCCCTTTTGTGGAAGAAAAGGCCATTTATACAGAAGGGGAGGTATCAAATAAACAAAAATGGAAATTTTGTTTCTTTTTTTTTTTCAAAATATTAATCAGTAATTTGTGATTTTTTGGGCGAAAATGCACGAAACTTAAAATTCTGTTTCCCTTGCATGCACAAATGCCTACAAAAGTTATATGTGTTGAAGCAAAATCCTTGGCTTTCATTTTGGGTTTGGGCTCCCTTACACTTCTTATTATTTAATTAATGATTTAAGTAAAATCCTCTTGACTGTATACCCAATGCCCATTGAAGGAAAAAAGATCTAGCTTCATTTGTGGTTTGAAACAAGCTCTCTAAAATCTCCAAGGAGAAAAGAGAAGTGCTTAAGAGGTCTTTACCAAATGGCAAAGAGCAGTTTCCTGTTTTGTAAAAGGCGAGCTCCAATGTTTCAAGAAGTGATACGAATAAAGCCTCTTCTTTGTTTCAACAAAAAAAGTGCTGTGTGGAAACTCAACGTGTCTTTCTTTTGGAACCCCCTTTTTTTGGGACAAAAGTTACCAGGGGTTACAAAGTTGAACTTTGAGGAAGAGTGATGTGAAGCGAAATTGAAAGTGCAAGAGCATGGAAGTGAGGAAGAAGTACAATGTATGTTAAAGCAAGGTTTAGATTCAGAATATAGTTTTCTGTTTGTATAGGTACACAAGCTGTGTCAAAACATTGTGTTATACATTAGATGGAAGACTGGACCGATTTGTGCTTGTAGGTTAGGGGTTGAGGATGATGTGAAGCAGTGCAAGAAGTTTCCAGAATGCAGAACTCTGAAACTTTTTACTAGTTGAGTTTAAGCTTATTTGTAAAAGGTGACATTTACAGGTAGGAAATTTTTAGGGTAGCAGGCAGATTCAATAACTTTAAACTAGGGTTCTAATGTACAAATTGGAAAAGACCTTGCTTTGAAAATAAATTTTCACGAAGAAGGATAAAGCCCTAAATTTGCGACCCTAATTTCCATGAATAGCATGTGAGAGTCGTCATTTTAATTGCATTGCTCCCATAATTCAACCATTTAATACTCAATTGGATTGCACGTTCTGGTATCTTTTATATGTGATCTGAATCCTTTAGCTATTTTTGGCATGTGTTATGTTTTATGCTAGTTTCCTTGAAATGAATTTCAGAGGGGAGAGAAACCCAACTGCCTTTGATGTTTCCTCAAGAAAATGTAAAAAGATATTAGATTCTTGCTATCTTCCACATTCATAATCTCATCTATAAGATGCTGCACTTGTGCAGGTTGACGTCTCAAACTTGCTGCATACCGAAGGCGATGGAATGAACAATGGCTTAAGTGCTAGACACATGAAGGATCATATTGCATGTGGGAAATTTTGTGTTTTCTTCCATACAGCAAAGTAGTAGTTGTGTATACAATGATAATAGTAATTTTTACAATATGCTGAACCCTATCCACATGTTAAGGATTGAATGCCTCATCTATTTTGAGTCAGAATTAGAACTCAATTTCGATGGTTTTTCCAGGTTTTTATAAAGAATACCCAAACGATGGGAAGAGAATCAGAGTGTATTTTCCTTTCCGAATTACTGTTATGTTGCTCCCTTTGAGTGACTCATCTATTAATTATAATTATTTCCTCCAGATTGTGCAATCAACATGCTCTGACATTTCTGTGCCAAATTCAATGAACCATGAATGTAGCTCTTGTGCATCCTGTACGTACATATGGTGTGAATTCATTGGAAGTGCTATTCATCCATATATATGCACATGCAGTGTTTGTACATATTTTTGGACGTTTAAAATGAATTAGAATGTATCCCCTAAGCAGTCACATATACACTTCCTGCATAGCCGTATGAAATCTGATTTCTGTAAGCATTGCTTTCTCTAGCTTGCACCTCGACCTATGCAATTCTTTGTTGATTCATGTCATTACCAACAAGTATGCTTACAGAATATAAAATAAAGACAAATTTTAGCTTCTCAGCGTATTGAGTTCAACGAAATATGAAGATTATTTCTTTTCCATTAGGGTCGATGATATGGTTGTGTATAACTTTGTGTCGATATACATGATAATTAAGAAGGTGAAAGGGGGCATCATTGTCATGCAAGGATCTGAACACACTTCTGAGCTTGAAATATACAGAAGTGTTTGTGTAAATGGTGGAAATATGCTTGTGTAATTCTTCTCAGATCTTCTATTCAGGTCATGGAATTTGCAACAGTGTAGGGATAAGCAGAAGCAAAAATTGAGGGCGGATTGAATGGATGCACTAATATTTTACTTGTAAGAAGTGGACTGGCAGACTCTTGAATACTCTACCACATTCAGAGATTTTGGCCTTACTATTAGTGGCATTTGGTGTCTGTATGAAGAGTTAGAGTTGTGTTATAAGGGCCAGTGGCTAGAAAAGGAATAGCATGCACTCAAGAGCTCTAATACATTTAGAGGTTTGGGCATGACTATTAGTTGCCCTAAATGGGTTTGCCAATTTTGTGATTTATTCGGAATGTAGGAAATAATACTGACAAGTGTATCAAGCTGGTTAGCTTTGTAACATCGACTTTTGGATTGACATTGAGAATAATTTCTTCCTCATTTAATCTTTTATCTGCCTATTTTCATGTTTTATCTGGTGCTGCAGCAAACATGTGAAAATTGATCTCATACTTGTCCCGAATGTATTACAGACCACCTCTGCTTGCTTCATATCAGCTTGACATGAACCTAATGCATGTTGCACATGCTTTATCTTGGTAAAAATCAGATTGTTCACCATATTCTGTTTTCTCTGATTTGTATAGTCTGGTTGTCTTTGAATGAAATTGTGTGAACCTGCAACATTCTTGACTTCACTCATCATCACCATTCCCAAACTTTTAAAATGCATGCACCTACTTGTATCTTTTTGATTTAATTTGCTGTCATCAAATGTAGTTGAATTCTGTAGATTGCGAGGTGTCTTTATGCATAATGAACATGATTTTTAGACACCTTGACCCTCACATGGAAACTTAATATTCTCAGTTATGTTTTTTGGAGTTAACATAGAGCTTACTACAAGTCTTTGTCACCTATTTATTTCCATCACTAATGGAGTAAAATGCTTCAGTATATAATTCTTTTGTTCAAAGAAATTCAAAATAAAAGATCTAAATCTGGCTTTACAGTTCAAGTCGTTGTATAAATCGATCACATCTAAATATCGAGTGAACTTTTTACTTGTGTAGATGGGGTTTCGACTCACTAAATAAGTGAAATTCACTATATTTATCACCATCTCAGCAGTAATAGGTGGTGGTCAGCATGGTAGTCATGATGATAGTTGTAGCAACAAATTTTTCGAAAGGATACTCCCTAAATTTATTAGGGGGAATACAGGAACTCAAAGAGAGATACAAAAGGATTTTATCAGTCTTTAGTCCCCTTCACGTGGGATGTATTTGCTTTTAAGATTGCTCTAAAAAAAAAAGCTCCAGTGTTGAATGGAGGGAGTACTCTTAAAGTTACTAATTCTTTTGTTAAGGATCTTGATGGCTTTTCCATGGATGGTCCATTCTTTCATTCTCCGGTGTTGAATGGAGGGTGTACTCTTAAAGTTACTAATTCTTTTGTTAAGGATCTTGATGACTTTGATATGGATGGTTCATTCTGTCGGGCACTCACCAGAACCGATCATACATCCCTCCAATTTTTCCACAACTTATCGTTCCAAAGCTGCAGTTTAGTCAATGGCTTCTTTGAGAAGTGCTCGTTTCCAAGTGATTTGATTGATCCGTCTTGGAGAACCTTTGTAAATTCTTCAAGGCGTTAGTGCTCTTTGGATGAGAAAAAGAGGTGCAAATGTCTTCCCTTGTGCTGTAACATCTCTTACATCATGGAGGGGCACCACAGATTTTATTCATCCTTGCATTGGTCCGAATCACTCATTTTTTTTTCTTCCAATGGGTGCAAGAGGTTTTGTCGAGATGACAATGAAATTTTAGTTTTTTTTACTGATTTTTGGGATGCCATCTACTGGCATTGCTCCACCTCAGGCCCTTCGGGTGCGGATCATGCCTATCTATTAGGGGGCCAGCCTCTGGATCATCCCAGACCCAGATCTCGGTTCTCAACAAGCACCAATAATTGTACTCCAGACAAACCCTTGGTGAGTGATTGCAAAGGGGAAATAAGGAGAGAGATTGGACCTTGGTTGTTCCATCTAGGGGTACCAAGAGTAAAAGATTTTGGTCTCTCTTGAAGATAAGTTTTGACCAAGAAAGAGAGAGATTTTGAATGCTCTTGAAGATACATTTTGACCAAGTAAGAGAGATTCTGAGTGCTCTTGAAGATGAGTTTAGACCTTGGTTGTTTCCATCTAGAGGTACCATAAATCAAAATATCTTGATTGCTCCTTAAGATTAATATCGACCAAGATTCGCTTTTGTTGATCCAAGCCTTGATCATCCATTTAGTTGCAAGTTTATTGGTTATATCTTTAGCATTGAGGATTCCCAAGCCTCCTACCTTCTTGGAACTTGCACAAATTTACCACTTGATTTGTGGAACACCTCTTTTGTTAGGGTCCCGAGTCCAAAGGAAGTTTCTACATGCTTTTCCAACTTAAGTAACTACTCGTCCTTGGGTTTCCAACAAGTATGTAGTAGATGGTGGAACATATTAGAAAGATGTTGATTGTCATCACTTCCTATGCCACATTAGACTTCATACTCTTCCAATATTGAATCTTTCCTTGAGTTTGTTGATCATCCATTCTCGTTTTTGATTCATTGAAGTCTTTGAACCCAAAGGGATGGTTAGCAAATAAAAGATTTGACCCAAAACAAACTTGCATCCATGTACATAAAGGAATTGAGGTGGACATTGACCAAGCACTTAAAAGAAATTTCTTCAGAGTTTCTAATGTTAGAGTCGGAGGCAACACACAAGGCTTCTAAGCATTTTGAAAATTGATGAGTGCACTTCGTCTCATTAAGTAGGGAAGACATTGGTGTCGATTGCAAGCAGCTTGAGTGCCATTTGATCTTGCCCTTGTGGGCGAGAGAGAATTGAAAGACCTTTGATTTGATCCACTTGGATTTGGTTATTCACCATGCATGTGACTCGTCCATCAACCACATTAGCGAAAAGCATCAGAACAAATGGGCAAACCCATGCGATGGATCTCTTGAGAATAAGAAGAAGAGAGTTTACCATCTTCAAGGGGATTGTAGTATGAAGTCCCACACTCTAGTCTATCATATGCTTTGTCAAAGCCGATTATCAAAAATAGAATGTTTTGGCTTGATTCTTTGGCATACTCAAGGCCTCTTTAGATGTTCGTAATGGCTTCTAAATCTGATCTTCCTTTGATAAAGTTGTTTTGATTCTCACTCAAAATTGGAGGTGCTTCGAGATGCAATTTGTAAAGCGATCTGGTGATGAGCTTGTAGCTACTTTGAAGAATGGTGACATGTCTCTAGTTATCAAATGTGTTCTTGTTGTCTTTCATATGAATGAGTTTAATCGTCTTTGCTATGCATTTAGACAAGGTACATGAAGTATATCGATGGTGATGCACCATAGTGTGCTCTCATTCTCGAGAGCTCCACGATGATATTCTCAGAGTAGAAACCCGAGCTCCAAGCGTCGCACATGGTACTCTACACAAAGGCTACATAATACGTAGAAAAACACAGTACACAGGGAGCGTGAACACAAACTTCTTAGGTGTTACAAATGCGGGAGCGTGAACACAAACTTCTTAGGTGTTACAAATACGGCTGAACTTCCAGTCAGTGGCTGACCAACCACTATATGTTTTATTAAAGAACATATACAAAGAAGTGTCCATTGGCCATTTGGCCTTTCACATGGACACTAAGGGTAACAATCTCCCACTAAAGGCCAATATGTCCAAAGTAACTATGGGAGAAAAATAAAGAATGTACCTCCCACCCGATGGGCATGTTACACAGTATACAAGTGATTGTGTAAGATCATGAAACAAGTAACCCCCATCAAGTGACAACAATGTTGAAAGCTATCTGGTCTTTGCATGATTCTTAGCCAAAGCGATGGCACTATCACTGAGCAAACGAGGTACATGCTGAGATAAAAGCATATCACAAGCAAGACGAGAAAGGCACAATGCTTCCTTACATGCCTCACTTGCTGCAACATACTCTGCTTCTGTGGTGGAAACAACTCTACAATCTTGAATATGAGATCTCCAAGAGATAGCATCGCCAGCAAAATGAAAAATATACCTTGATGTAGACTTATGATTATCTACACAACTAGCATAGTCAGAATCTATGTGACCAATAATGGATGCTTTCCCTCTACCTAAGCATAGACACTTGTCCTGAGTGCCACTCAGATATCTCAAAATCATCTTGATCGCTTCCTAATGTTTCTTGCCAAGATTAGACAGATATCTGCTCACATCTCTCATTGCAAATGCAATGTCTGGTCTCATAGCTATCATAGCATACATTAGACTACCAACAACAAACTGATAGGGAATTTTGTTCATGAATTCCTTTTCCTCATCTGATTTGGGGCAATCATCCTTGCTCAATTTCACATATGTGGGTAAAGGTGTACTCAATGCCTTTCCACCCTGCATATTGAACATATGAAGTACTTTGGATATGTACTCACTTTTCTTAGCTCATCAAGGGTTCCTTGAAATACATCGAAGGTCTAGCCCTTGAATTTCAATAGAGTTGTGTTTTTGCACTTAAAAGCATTAACATAGTCTTGCAAATATATGAGAAATGTATTCAAACTTGCATTGCACAATAAAAAACCTCTCCAAATTAACAATACTTTGTACATTGAATTTAGTAGAGAAATTTGGTGTTTTAGCCTCTACCTCTTCAAAACTTGGCATTGTTGAATCCATCCTATTCCACCTATATTCTTTCACTTCATTCCATAACTTCTCATGCCTTGACTCATGAATATCAAGAATGATTGAATCCATGTCATAGCCCTCTTCTTATTGCAAGTGCAAGTCATACACTGTACTTGTGTCTCTATTTTTATGGGTTCTTTGTATACCTCCAATCTTGGAGGAATTTAGAAGGATTCGGGATTCATCTAGTAGGGGAGTATGTGGCTCCTTCCTTTGTTGCATTGATGGTTCCTTCCTTTGGGGGAGGGTCTCACTTGGACAAACTTTTTGAATATTTTCTTCTTTTTGTACTAAGGGCCTCTATGAGGGTAGAACCTTGTGACTTTAGGAGATCTCCTCCAATGGCTTAATCTCGATCTCTCCTTCTTGACTTGCTATGGATACCCAAGTAACACCTTAGGAGGAAATCCTGTCCTCAATGACCATGTTTCCAATGTAATGAATGTTGTGTGTGCTACTCTCCTTACATCCTATTTATTGTGTTTCTCCTAAATTATAAGGCTTCTATAGTGCTCTAATGTGAAATGTGGCCATCATGCATACTCACTCTTGCAATGTAAGGTGGAACCTTAGGATAACCAAAAAACAAGGATCCTTAGCATTGTTTGCTCTTGTCCCAACACACACTAGTGAATGATCCAACTTGGATCTAAGTCTAACATTCTCTTCCCCTTCTAAAGATTGATTTCTTGAATGTTCATTGTGGAGACTATGCGCGAAAACCCTTCCAAGATACCAAATACTCTCGAGTGAACTGGTTCTCCATGTAATTCTACTATCTAGTATCTTTTCTAGAATGTATGGTGTCACCTCTCATGATGTCAAATTGCAAAACGTGTAGCATTAGTCTTAGCAGATGCTTGCTAATTCTTGGACCTTGCTTAAAATTCTATAAACTATGTGGATCTTCCACTTGAGACACATGCACTTCTATGTGAGCCTCCTAGTTCTATTATCTTCTAAAAATTTCTATGATTCTCAAATCATACTAGGATAGTAATGTGGCCTATATGTGAATAGGAGTTATGGGATTTATGCTACAATTGATCTTAGAAGGAAGTTTACTAACTCCTTCTCATGCATTATATTTATCCAGTTTTATCTTCTATTTTTTTATTACACATGCCCTTAACATATCCTTTAATATGTAGATAGTATTTTTGGTTTGACATTCTATCTAGCGATAGTCATTGCTAATCTTCTTGAGTATAGTTTAAACTCTTCAAGAACAAATTTCTTAGTATAAGAACTTGATCTAATCCTCTATATGGATCTTGTTGGTGCAAGTCAACCATCAATCGATGTCTTGGACTAAGGGTTGAAGTCAAAGGATGAAGAAAAGATCAACAAATGAAGCTTGAAGATAGTGCATATTCAGGAAATGAAGACTTCTATACATATGTACATTAAACTTGTAACTAGCTCACTTTTACTTTTGTTATGGTCATGAGCTTGTACATATATGCATATATATACAAGTAGGAAGTCAGGTCATGAATGAGAGAGTATGAGATGTGATGAATTAGAAATTTTAAGAGTCATTAGACACTCTAGAAGTGAAGAAGTTCTCTCTCATAATTTAGATGTAAAGTTTTTTGAGTAGAAGAAAAAATTGTGCCCGATATTTTGCTGAGTACTCCTATGTTTAATCTTTTGTGAAATGCTTTTGTACAAGTCTAGGTATATAGTAGAGTGACCTCTATACAAATTTGTTGGTCCTAATTGTGATTAGGAGGAGAGAATTGAGAGTAGGAACATTTACATGTGTAAATGTGAAGAAGTGAAGTTTACAACAGGCACAAATTCGATGCTAATGTTTTGGTCAGTTTGAGCAAGCAAGCACTCATTCTTTAAGTTCAAAGGTAAGCTACCTATGCTAAAAGCATTTGAATAAATGGATTGTAGTTTGAGAGAACTATGCATTAGAATTTGTAGGTGTCAAAGTCGATTGTAGAGAAGTACAATTTTAGACATAGGTGAATTGTTTGGATCATATCTCAAGATTTACTGAATCATTTGAGATGTTTTAACTTGGAGAAGGTGCAAAATCTTTAGGCAAAAAAATTTTACAAAGTTTCATTAGAAATTTTCACATTTGGTTAGGCAATGAGTGAGTTATGTGCAACAGACTTTTCTATGTAGTGACTCTCTTCATAGTTAGTGCAAATCTTGATGGTTTAGCATTGGTCTTCCAAAATTGATCAAGGTTTTGAGTTCTTGATATATAAGTGGTCTAACATCCATGATAGCTTGTTCTTTTGGAGATTAACACTCTCCATGAGATCTTAAGTTGGAAAACTCATGTAATTTGAAGATAATCTATGTGAATTTCTTATCTTCTTATAACAATGCCACTATCTTATACATAAGTCCTATGTCTCGTGACATCCCTTTTAGGAATATAAATGCCATTGATACATACAAACTAAGATATGCCACCTGGACAACTAGTGGGACTTCCACCATCTCTTGAATGGGTGCAAATCATGTTATTTTTCTTAATGCATTCTTGATTCTTGTGAATCTTGTCGACATACAATGTCCCTTCCAAAGATGTACTAGAACTGATGTCCTAATCCTTCTTAAATCCTTCATACATAAGGAATTGTACTAGTGAATCAATCCAAAATTTATCTTATTTGTTTCTTTACCAATACCAAGATGTTCTCTATATGAAACATCATGGTTATTGTTCAACTATCTTGTTCGCAAAGCAGCCTAGACCACAAATCATGAAAAAAGTAGAAGCTTTTATGGGACATTGTGGTTACTAAAGAAGGTTCATACACATGTATGCAACCATTGCTAAGCCAATGTTGGGATTTTGAAGAGTGTTTAGTGGATGGAGAAGTGTGAAAAATATTTCCAAGAGCTTAAAAGATACCTCATGATAACACCTATCCTTAAACACCCAAATCGCAACAAGCCATTTGACATCCACACTGATGCTTCTAATTTTGCAATTAGATGCATCTTAGCACAACTTGCTGATGAGGACAACATGTACTTTCCAATAGCAATATATGACTAGACAACTCATCCTTGCTAAGAGAAATTATACAACTACCAATCGAGAAGGAGTAGGCATCGTCTATTCAGTAATGAAGTTTCTACACTATTTACTAGTACATAAATTTAGGACCTTTGTAGACCATCAAAATTTACTATGCCTTTTCAATAAGCCTTTTGCTATGTACATGTTAGTAAAGTGGTTCCTTCTACTTATGGCATACGATTTGACTTACCAAACACTTACTTGTTCAATGTTGAAATGGTACCAAAATGGATTGAGCAAGAAGCACCCCTTTTATCCTTTGGCCACCCCTGTGCAATTAACTAAAGAGGAAGTAATGTATGCAAGGAACTTGCACATCAATAATGGTTATTTATATCATAGAGATGCAAACACAGCTCTTTGTTGTTATGCTGAAAGATGAGGATTTAATGCTAGTAGCCAAGGCTCATGTGGATGCTTTCGGTAGGCATCTTCCTAAATAATGGAATTTGTAGAACATGCAAAGAAATGGAATTTATTGGAAAACCATGGAAAGAACAATACATCACTATGTCAATTATTGTTCCACCTTGCCAAGCCATCCCAACCATTGAGCATGTTACTTTGTACAATGTATCTGTACATCCATCATGGAGCAAGAACATAATAGAATTTTTGAGATTTGGCACTTACCCTATTGATATGACCATAACAAAACAAAGATTTCTATAAGAAGAGAGTCGATATTATGCTTTTATAACCAATATGTTATACAAGCATGGCAAGGATAATTTTTACATCTCTGTGTACATGAAGATGATTATCTTCCATCATTGGAAGCAACACATGCAGGTGTTGTAGGTGGGCATTTCTTTGTAGAGGAGACAATTCAAATTTATTTGTTGGTATATGGTGGCCCACCTTATGCATTGATGCTCAAACATTTATGAGTAGGTGTGATATCTACTAAAGAGCTAAGTACCCATTTAATAGACATCAAATGCCTCATAAAACAATGATGTTACATTGTGCATTAGGAAAATGGTGGATAGACTTTATTGGCCCTATTTCAAAAGATCTCATGAAGATTATATAATAGTAGCAAAAAATTATCTTAGTAAGGCCCACAACAAAAGTAGATGTTAAAAGAACAACAAACTTTTTATTTGAGCAAATATGTACAAGGTTTTGCCTCTTCATTGAGATAATCAGTGATAAAAGGTATGCACTTTTTCAACAAAGTCATAAAGACCTTACTAAAAGAATTTTTGGTGTTCCACATGAAGTAAATCAATGGCGATGCACCACGATGTGCTCTCCTTCTCAAGAGCTCCACGACGATATCCTTGGAGTAGAAAATCGAGCTCCTCAAGCCACACATAGTACTCCACACATAGGCTACAGAACACGCAGAGAAACATAGTACATAGGGAGCACGAAGACAGACTTCTTAGGTCTTACAAATGTGATCGAACTTACAGCCTATGATTGACTAGGCCACTTCATGTTTTATTAAAGAACATATACAAAGAAGTGTCCAATGGCCATTTGGACTTTCACATGGACATTAACGGTAACAATCTCTCACTAAAGGCCAATATGGCCAAACTAACTATGGGAGAAAAAATAACGAATGATAAAGAATACGTGAGTGTAAGTATACAAACTATACCTTCCACCTGATGGGCATGTTACACAGTATACAAGTGACTGTGTAAGATCATGAATCAAGTAACCCCCGTCAAGTGACAAAAGTGTTGAAAGCTATCATCTGGTGGAGCTTTAGTCAAAGCATCTGCAACATTATCTTGAGTGTGAAGTTTCTCAAGAATAATGCACTGAGTGGCTAAGCAATCTCTAATGAAGTGATACCTCATCTCAATGTGCTTGGTCTTTGCATGACAGATTGGATTCTTAGCCAAAGCAATGGCACTCTGACTGTCAGTGAGCAAACGAGGTACATGCTGAGGTGAACCCATATCACAAGCAAGAGGATAAAGCCACAATGCTTCGTTACATGCCTCACTTGTTGCAACATACTCTGCTTCTGTGGTGGAAATAGCTTTACATTCTTGAAGATGAGATCTCAAAGAGATAGGACCTCCAACAAAATGAAAAATGTACCCTGATGTAGACTTACAATTGTCTACACAACCAACATAGTCAGAATCTGTGTAACCAATAATGGATGCTTTCCCTCTACCGAAGAATAGACACGTCCTTAGTGCCACTCAAATATCTCAAAATCATCTTGAATGCTTCCCAATGTTTCTTGCCAGGATTAGACATATATCTGCTCACAACTCCCATTGAAAATGCAATGTCTGGTCTCATAGCTACCATAGCATACATGAGACTACCAACAATAGAGTGATAGGGGATTTTGGTCATGAATTCCTTTTCCTCATCTGATTTGGGGCAATCATCCTTGCTCAACTTCACATTGTGGGTAATGGTATACTCAATGCCTTTCCACCCTACATATTGAACCTATGAAGTACTTTGGAAATGTGCTCACTTTGAGACAAGTATATGCATCTTTTACTCCTATCACGAGTAATGTGAATGCCAAGAAAATGTTTGGCATCCCCCAAATCCTTCATATCAAATGTCTGAATCAACTTCTTTTTGAGAATTGACATGTCATGAGAGGACTTCCCAACAATCAACATATCATTGACATAAAGTATCAAGCATATCAAACTTCCATCTGAGCATCTCTTTGTGTAGAGACAATGATCCTCATTGCTTCGAGAGTAGCCTTGAGACTTCATAAAAGCATCAAAATTTTGGTACCATTGTCTAGGGGATTATTTAAGTCCATACAAGCTCTTCTTGAGCTTACAAACTAGAATTTCCTTGCCAGGAACTACATAACCCTCTGGTTGTTCCATATAGATCTCATCTGTAAGATCTCCATGCCAGAAAGCAATTTTCACATTCACTTGGACTAGCTCTAAGTCCTCCATTGCAACAAATCCAAGAAACATGTGCAGGGTAGTCATCTTAACCAATGGAGAGAAGATTTCCTCAAAATCAATACCATGTTGTTGCTTAAAAACCTTTGCAGAAAGTCGTGCTTTATACTTTGGAGAAGCACTATTTGATGTGAATTTCAGCTTATATACCCATTGACATGGTAAAACTTTCCTGCCATTTGGAAAAGGAACTAAATCCCAAGTACCATTTTGTGAATAGAATCCAACTCTCAATGGTTGCTGAATAAGAACATGTGCAGACTGATCTGATCAGACATTCTCTAGAATGTCCCTATGTAGAACATTTTTATGCATGTTAACTAGAGGACTAGTATCCTGAAACACCAGTCTTCTCACTTCAACCTCCTTAATGGGCTGTTCATGCATCTTAGACTCATTGAAAATGACATCACTACTTCTGAAGCTGATCGTGTTTCATGGTCCCATAAGTGATATCCAAATTGTCCTTCTCAACCATTTCCAAGGAAAATGCATTTCTTTCACTTGTGCCACTTTTAGACCTTTGGTAGTACTAGGTGAAAGGTTGATCACATGAATTGCAGTCAATACTACTTCTTCCCAAAAGCCTTGTGAGAGGTTTGCATGATGCAACATAGAAACTACTCTATCTTGAATGGTTCTATTCATCCTTTCAACTACACCATTCTGTAGTGGGGTATAAGGAGCTATAAACTCTCTACGAATCCCCTATACTAATAGAAAAGGCTGGATTCATGTGAGGTATATTTACCCCCATTATTTGAACATAAAGCCTTAAGCTTAGTTCCTTTTTTAGTCTCAATTGAAGCAAGCCATTTTTTGAAAGTAGGGAATACCTCATCCTTCGATTTGATAGGATATACCCAGACTTTTCTAGTAGCATCATTTATGAAAGTGACAAAGTAAAGAGAACCACCTAAGGACCTAGTGGGCATAGGACCACACACATCTGTATGAACGAGATCTAAAGGCTGAATTGAAGAGTCAATGTGCATTCCATGCACATTTCTGGTTTTCTTTCCATATTGACAATGCTCACAACATGAAAAATCAGAGAAAGATAACACACGCAAGTAGCCAAAACGAGAAAGATTTTCCATTCCACTACAAGATATATAGCCCAAATGACCATGCCAAATACAAGCCATAGGCTATTTAGTAACAGCTAACAAGTGTTCTTTCTATGATACAAATAAAGGATAAAGCGATCCAACTTTGCTTCCTTTTGCAATAACCATATTGCCCTTTGATATACGAAAGGAATGAGCATAGAAGACCACCTTGTAACTAAAGCCATCAAGTTGAACAACTGTTATCAAACTACATGATAACTGAGGTACATGGCATACATTATGCATAGTAAATTTTGAACCATCAATGAACTACACAACCACATCTCCAATCCCCACAACGTTACACTGGTAAGAGTCACCAAGTCTCACGGTACCAAGAGACTTTGCTGCATAATTAGAGAACTATTCTCTGTGTGCTGTCACATGGAAAGAAGCACCAGAATCTAGCAGCCACGTCTGGGAAAAAGAATAAGCCATAAGAGCCTTAGTTGGCACAATACTATCAAGTATCAACACATGAGCATCCTTAGAAATACCATTAATTTCTTCAATCTTCATAGTCAAAGTAGATGGTGCAGGTAACTATTTAACATGCCCATCAACATTCTGTCCTTTACCTTTAGCATTCTTTAATGCATAAAAATCTTTCTTCATATGTGCTTTCTTATGACAATAATGGCATTCGATATCCGTCTTCCTTGATTTACTTCTACTCTTATTCTATTGACCATTCTTTTCCTTGTTCTTGCTCCTACCACGTTGTTGATTCTTTCCTTGGTAAGAATCACGAACATTATATGCATCTCCACTCTGAGTGCGAAGCATAGATTTTCTATGAATCTCCTCACTCAAGAGTGCTCCACATATGTCATCATAGACGAGTTTACCACTAGGTGCACTATTGCTAATAACTGTGCAAAACGTATCCCATGATGATGGCAGGGTGCATAACAACAATACTGCTTTCATTTCATTATCCATATCCATTTTTTGAGCCTGTAGCTTGAAGAATATAGGATCAAAATTATTTAGATGAGCAACAAAACTATCTGTGTCTTTCATGCAAAGGTCATATAAGTTTCTCATCAGATACATTTATTTAATGGTGTCTCTTTTTCATATGTATTGCATAACTTCTTCCAAAGCTCCTCTACACTTTCATAGTCCAATACTATAAAGTAAACATTATCTACCAGGTGCAAGGGAATAGTAGACCTGTCCATTTTATCTAACTCATCCCAATCATCTTCATCCATGTCAGTAGGCTTCTTTGAAATCCCATTGACTTTCTTCCATTACCTCCTTTAAATCAACACATCTTTAATCTGATTCTTCCACAGAGCAAAGTTTGTGCCATCAAATTTTTAGATCTCAAAATGGTCTTTGCCCTGCAAGTTATAACTTCTCGAAACACTAGCACTAGACTGTGATCCACGAGATGTGCCTAAGACCTCTGATGCGATGATGTTAGAGAACTGAGTAGAATGATAATGGAGCTAGAAGAGTCCAAAAACCAATGAATAAGTGTATTCAAGGAGTAAATTAACCACTGTATAGTTGACAAAACCAAAAATCGAGAGAAATTTTGCCAGAGTATCCTCTACAAAATGAGCATATGACCAATGTCAAAATATAATAAACCTGCAAGTACTAACATGTCTACCTACATACTGAATCATTGACTCCACTACATATAATCAATTACCCATTAGAAACCAACTAGACTTATCGAGCACCTATGAACAACTATCATACATCTCCTATGGCAAGGGTGGGTAAGTCTTCCACCTATATCATCGAAGAGGCCCCAACATCTGGGTGTCTCCTAGTTAAGAAAACCTCACCACAACCCTCTTTATCAAATGTAAAAGGATTTATGCAAAAAAACATAACTGCTATATCAATGACCACATGGACGTACATAAGTGGTATCCACAGAAGCATACATGGTGTATATGCACTCAATATATGTAGTAAAATGATAGTAAAAAAGGCTGTATGCATAGCCCAAAAACTAGCCAATAGTATCTGCAAGTGTCTGTCAACTCTGATGTTTTAAGTTCAAAAACTTGCATAAATTTGCAATGCCTTCTCCCACCAAAACTGAAAAACCTTTCAAGAAACCTATAGTTTTACAAGTATGGATGAAAATACAGCCCCAGGGGTTGATAATTATTGTTGGAGAAGTACAAAGAACACTCTTTTTGATGTTCTTGGACCTATTTGAAAAGAACTCTGTGCGAAAGTACTCCAAAACGACTCCAAATGACACCCCAAAAATGCTTCAAAAACAAGATTTGAAAGCAAAGAATTAAGCTTTGAGGGACCAAAACATGTTCAAGGTAATGTTAACCTTAATCTTTTCCCTTCTTCAGACACCACAAGAGTGTAGCTTAGTGGCAAGAGATTGCCACAATTAAGTGAGCTCTGGGGGGGACAATACTGGGATGGGTGACCTCTCTGGAAGTATCCGAAACCTCTATCTTCCCTGATCATTGAGGTCCTCCCTCGTGTGCAGCAAATGGCACCAACAATGACTTTAGTGACTCGTATGATAAGGTATGCAAAGGTCTATGCCTTGGTCGTCGCCTTAGTTGAAAGCCGAGGGGGGTGCTCTATTCGCTCGCACAAAAGGAACAAAGCTTTTGTGCCAAACTGCTATGATACCAATGAAGTAATTCAGTGCTGAATCACAGTGCGATCTCCTTGTCAAGAGCTCCACGACGATATCCTCAGAGTAGAAAACCGAGCTCCTTAGGCCGCACATAGTACTCTACACATAAGCTGTAGAATACCCAAAAAAACACAGTACACATGGAGCACGAAGACAAACTTCTTAGGTCTTACAAATGCAATCGAACTTAAGAGTTTGTGACTGACCAAGCCACTATAAGAAGTGTCTGGTGGCCATTTGGCCTTTCACATGGACACTACCGGTAACACCACAAAAAGTAAGGTCCATATCATCCTCAAGCAAATGGCTATGTTGAGAGTTCCAACAAAGTGCTAAGCACTATTTTGACAGAATTGGGTAATTCAAGATACTCATATTTGGATAAGCAATTGCACCATGTAGTTTTGGCTTATTTTGTTGCTTACAAGACCGCATTGGGAGCTAGTTTTAATTTGGTATATGGACAATGTGCAATCTTTCCTATTGACTTCCTAAAACTGGCTCTCAAATTAGCTATGGATTTTGTATGGAATGGTCATGAGTTATTTGCTATGATGGATAAACTCGATGCAAATCAAGAGATGCAACTCAAGGGTATTGTAGGCATCTATGCTCATAAAAAGAGAGAAGAAAACATATTTTGATTCTCATGTAAGGAATAAGAAGGTGCAAAAGGATGACCTCATACTTGTTTATACACTGAAATAACATGCTAAGAAGCCAGAGAAACGAGGCCATGGACCCTATGTGTTACACCATATCTTGCTTAGTGGAGAAATTGAATTAGGCACACTAGAACGTGTTGTTTTTCCAAACTGCATCAATGGTTGTAGAGTCACACTTGCCAAGAACCCCTTGGTGCAAACATCTTAAGGGAATTGCAAGTGTCTATGAATACGAAATGACAAGAACAAGGCATTGGAGCACATGCTCAACAAGAACTCTTAGAGCATATGTGTAAGAAGAGGTTGCTATTGAAGCAAGTGGAACAAAATATGTGCTCTAGCATGCATAAAGAGATACCCATGGAATCATTTATTCAACCACAAGAAATTGCCATGGCTATGTGTCAGGTTCATTCCAAGGCAAAGCCAATCAAGGATAGGAGACCACACAACTACTCAACTAATATGATAAGGTTTTCTCTCATATAGACATTGAAGGCCAAAATCAGACCAGTTGAAGCCTACTTGATAGGATTAGGAAGTACTCAAACCCCATGTGTTGGAGAGGCTACACTTCTTGTGCATTTAGGAAAACCCAAATATCCATCAAGTTTCTAGTCTATGAGGTATATGATCTAATAGGTTAGATCATACTTAGCCAAAATTGGCTCTTTGACAATTTTGTAGGTTTAAACCTAGCCCATGGAAAAATGATCCTCAAGTGGGAGGCAAAAGATTTAGTCAAAACTCTTTTTACTTCTTCCTAGGTAAATGGATTGATACCAAAACAAAATCCACGAACTTTTTAGTCTCCCTTTGAGATAAAGCCTCCATCGAGACATCCCCCTATAAATCCACAAAAAAACTCGGCCAAAATCTAGAAAAATACAACCAAGACCATAGAACCCTAGAAGAAACACCTGTCAAGTGGTTGAACAACATTGGTCACCTAAGTCTCTAGTGGTGAGACATAAATCTCATAAACTCATCTAAGCACCAAGGACACTAGTAACATCATTTTGAGCTTTTTTTCATTTAGTCACAAGAAGAAACAAGCGTCCCATAGCAAGCCACTTTGAGGAACTACACCACGATGTAGTGAGCCTTGTCCCATAGTTAAACAAATTTTAATACCTAAGACCATTAGAGTAACACAGAATCAATACTATCAACGTTCAATATCCACCTATACCTAGGAAGCCCAAGAACCTAGGTCCACTTGAATGAAGCTACACTCATAAAACTAAGAGAAAGCAACCACAACAACAAAAATACGAGAACATACCAAAGTGGGTACTCAAGAAACCAAAACATCGCCATTTCATCAAGTAGCACAACAGAAAATAGTCACTCAGCATCAGGGAGCATGCATGAGGGCTCAAAGCATTGCTTTGTGGATCTTCATGATCAACGTGCACCTCATGTTATTGTAAGACATGCATATGTTTTGAATGAGCATTGTATATATGTACACAATTTCTCTTTTCTTTTCCTTATTCAAGACTAACCATATCAGATACACATCACCTCTATTACTTGGTTTTCCTACTCATTTTTCCTTTTGGGTGACCACATATAAGAACATACAAGCTACAAGAGAAGTGACATCAAGATTTTCAACTTGATAGTTCAACCAAATTCACACACAAAAGGGATAAGTGAAGTTGACAAGTATCTTCTTGAGGACATACATATTAATCAAAAGAAAATTGGGCTAGCAAAGGAAAGGCATGTACAATGCTCCTGTGGCATTTTTGAACTTGGATTGGAAGTATTTGTCTTGGCTTGGCTCTACTATTAGTAGTTTAGGTTTTTAGGTTTTCTTTGACCTCATAGTTCCCTTCTTCCTTGCATGCATCAAACCACCCCTCAGAGGGAATCTTGTGAAGCCCCTTGCCTGACTCCATTCCATCACTCATCCGACTCTCCCTTACCAATGAAGGTAGAGAGAGCTTTGCTTATGAAGCTGAATGAATTCAAGCTTCATCAATGATATGCAAAATCATCGGACTTTGCCCCAATGGTGGAAAACTCAGAGACCTTCTTCAGAGAAGCTTGCTTGCTGAGGATGGCAAGCTTGTTAGTATCCAACCCCTCAGTTGTAGCAGGTGGAGCTTGGATCGCTGAATGTGGTCACCCAGATGATCAAACTATCACTTATTGCAGTTTGGGTAGGCCGTGCCTACGTCTTCCCTTGCACACATGGCTTTGATCCTTAGGTGGCCTCTTCCTCAGATTTTCTTTTGGGTGAAGCATGGGGTTTTCTTGTGATGGCTTGTTTCCCCAGCCTTTGGCATATCTCCCCTTGCTTCCACAGATTGGTGGGTTTCTTGGCACCTTCCTTAAGGTCACCAAGACTTTGGCCTCGATTATGGCCAAGGCGACTAGAATTCCCTCGATTCATTTCCATCCCCACACAAGTCTCGCAAGAGATTGAGCTTCCTTTGCTTTCAAGTGGATGGTTGATTCAGAGGGTTGAGTACTCAGGCCTTTCAAATTAGTGCTTTGCCTATCGCAAGGTTGGTCACCTTGCGAAGGTGTGCCCCTCATGGACCAAGAGGTAGACCAAGAAGCCCTTAGGGAAGGAGGCTCCATGTTCTCCTACACAGACATCCACTCCCCTAGCCTCTCCTTCGACTTGCCCTGACCTCTCGCCAGTTGGGGGCGGGTCTCCTCCACATTCTGGTGCTTTGATGGCTATGGATTTCCCTTCATTTCTTAGCAGAAAGTGACAATAGCCTGGATGTCAATGATAATTTGGTCAGAAGCCGTGTCTGGTGGGCCAAGAGAGATTTGTTCCCATCAAAAACCATTTCAACGCTCTTTAGGAGGATTGGCCTATGGACCTTGGCATGGTTTCGATGTCCCAGACTTGTGAGAACACTTTGACGCCTCCTCCAAGGCCTTTGACTTTGGCCCCTATTCCTCATGTTTCCTGTCTTGGGCCTTCTACTACACCTCTTCCTATTGGGCCTCTAGGTTCTATGCCTCCTAGTCCTCAATGATCTCTTGACACTGACTTCCTGGTGAGTTACGTGTTCCACGAGGGTCAATCTCCCCCACATCCCCCTCTCTTGCTAGGTACGTCTCCCTAGACCACCATTCCTTTAGGGTTGTTGAGCTTCAACTACCAACTGCAGGGGGAGAGCTTTGTTTAAGAGTTTTTGATGTTCTTTGGTGGATAGGAGGACTTTCTTGCCACTCCTATTAGGATTCATGCTGTGGCTCTTGCATCTTGCAGTCAGTCTGTCTTGGAGTCAATAGTAGCTTTCTCACTTCCTCTTTTTGGGGCCTCATAGCTAGATTGGTATCTTGGGGAGGTATTGCGTTTTGTTTGGGCAATGTAATTGAGTTCTCCTACTACCTTGGGGATCTTGATCTCACTAACTTGTGTATCAAGTCTTGGGAATCCACTCAATTTCTCTTCATTCATGGTGTTGAGGAGAGCTAGCTTATTCTATATGTGATAGTAGACTCTCAGACCACACCTCACTATTTTTATATCCATGAGGAGGATCTTGGCAAAGAGTAGGTATAGGTGTTTGGTGAGTCCACTTGGCTTAGTTTGTGCTAGTGTTATCGGAGTAGTTGGCTTCCTATTAAGGACGGTTGGACTCGGAATACTCCCCGTCCAAATGAGCCTCGAAGTTGACCCATGTCATTGTTGTTGCAACATCTTGGTTTGCCTCATCTCCATGAGGCTTCTTTCATGGAATGTTTAGGGATCAGGCAGGCCTTAGTTTTTGCACTACAAGTCTCACCTTTAGCAAGAGCTTTGACAGTGCTTGGTTGGTAGGTCCATGGATGTCCTTATGCTTCAAGAGTATCATCTATCCTTGGGGCATACACGACAATGTGGATAGCTCTTGCAAAGGCATGGAAGGTCTTTGGTATGCTGGGTATGGGCGTAATGGCTCAGAGGGTGGTGTATGCATTTTTGTGTGGAGTCTTGGCATTCAAAAATTTTTGATAGTGGGGAGATTATCTTGGGTAGGGCAATTTGACTTATCTTGCAATGGGGAGACCTGAGATATGGATTCATGACCTTGTATGCCTCAAACCACGAGAGTGCTCATGCCACTTTCTGGTCCTAGATCACTGATGTTGTCCCTTATGCTAATGCTTGGTGTGTTGGGGGAGACTTCAACATGATTGAGGCTCCTTAGGATCACCAGGGGTTAGTTGAACATTGATTGCATGTATGTCAATGATGTATTGGCTGATTGTGGTGGAAGGACATGTATTTTGGCAGGTTCTTGATTTTTGGACCATGCCACTATGGATCTCTCCTTCGTGGAACAAGAAACCAAAGGACCCATGGTGTTGCAAATTTTTGAGAAGATTCAACTTGATGGGAGTGTGTCTGACAAGATCAAGATTATTTGGACCCATACCTCTTGGGATGAGGGATGCCGGGCTCATGCCCTTTCGACTACCTTTAGCAAGTTAGTTTGTTTCTGCATGAGAAGTGCATACAATGACTAGCTCATACTCAAGAGAGTGAGCACTACTTGCACATGAGTATTGCATCCTTTCAGCGGCTCTTGGAGCATGGTCTTCGTTGCGAGTGGATTGGTTTGTAGCTCACCCATGCACAGTAGGAGCTACGGGAGATTGAGGATAGGCAGTCTGCCTTCTTCCATTGTAGGCAGGCCATGATTAATTGGCACATGTCATGTGGCTTCTAGATTGGCTCGAATGATCTACCTGGATGGCTACCTTGTGGGCAGTTTTAATGGATTCCCTTGGCATTGGATTAAGGTACCTCGGGTGCCATATTAGTCTAGATTTTGTGCATGAGCAACAAATCTCTCCCCTCCTTCTGACCATTGACAGGAAGCTACTACATTGGAGCTCTGCTCGTCTGTCTTTGGTTGGGTGGGTTGTGGTGGCTAACCAAGTCTCTTAGCTACAATGTGGTATGTCACCTCCTATTGGATCTTCTCGAGTTCCTATATTAGCCAGATTCAGTGGCTAATAAGGAGTTTTTTATGGTCTAGCTAGGATGGAAGTCCCGCTTGGCCTAAGGTTTCTTGGAAGGTCTTGACACTTCCTTTGGAGCATGGTGATCTGGGGATCATTGACCTTTCCTGTGAGAGTAGAGCCCTTCTAGGCAAGTTTATTGTGTGTGGTCTTCTTCTTGGCCCTGAGCTTGGAAGGATTTTAATTGTCAGAGGCTAGGCCTCTTTGCGCCTTCCACTAGTGGGCCTTGGCAGCATGAGATAAGATGGATCTTCGCTGAGATGATGCAGATGGACTTCTCATGACAGAGTGATGATTGATTTGCTTGCACTATCTTGAGGGCTTGGGGGCTTTTACGCCCCCCTCTTTTACAACTCGCTCCCTCTTGTATTTAGGAGCAACTCCGATAACCTATTACTTGGAACCCCCTCATATGCTTTGAGAGAGCTGAGAGGGTTCAAGCCTCCCCAAGGAATGGCAACAAGATAGATGTATGGGGATGTGTGGTGCACTTAAGATGATTAGGGATGTTGAGGCCTTGATTTCGAGGGATAGGGGGACTCAAGTTGATCCCCAAACTTAGGTGGCTTGGCTTCGGGCCTTTACTTAGACTAAGGTTTTGATTGTTGCCCTCAGTATCTATCAGGATAGGACTCTCTTCTTGGGCATTCATGATGAGGGACAGATGATTAGCTCATTCATGAAGCATGAGATCATTGTGGATTGTACATCTCAACTGATTCAGGTGGTTGGCATGAATGGTCGGGACATGCACGTTGATCTTGACCCAACAGACATTCAAAACCTTCCCGGTTGGTGTCTTTGCGTATGGTAAGCTCGACCATTATCATGCCTCTTTTGGGACCCAAAGAAGTGGTGGTGGTGTGATCCTCTCTCTTCAGCAAAGGCCCGCACTATTCCCTTCTTTCAGTACTATGCTAGGATGGGGCAGAGGGGTGGGCTCACGGAGGAGTTTGTCTTGTCCTTTTGGTGTCAAATTCAAGGTGCCCAATAGTCTCATCGAGTTGTCCTCTTTTAGTGGTTTGCCCACAAGATCATTGCTGTACTTGGATGAGCTATGGGGGTTGGCCTCCTGATTGTAGGGTTTGTGGTTATCATTTGGAGTCACGATGGCATTGTTTCTGGGACTATTTGTTAGCACATCATATTTGGTAGAGGATCTTGAGACTTTTGACCTAGTGGGAGGGGCCCAAAGCATGACTTGGGGTGTTTCTACTTGGGGTTTGCTTTTTGGTATGGCCCTCAGTTATGAGCATGAGGTTGACAGTACAATTATTTTGATCTAGGATGGGTAGATTGACATCACTCAAGATCTACACATCTCTCCTTTGAGCGGTGTAGGTGACCGTTTTTGGGAGCTAACCAAAGGCCTCACCATGTGGTTCATTTGGTAGGTGAGATGGCGGTGCATCTTCGAGCGGTGCATGATTATTTCAACCAAGATTTTTTGAGGATTTTGGTTGGAGTTGCTCCACACTTTATGCAGGTAGTTAGATTGCCTTCAGGGGGATTTTGATGATGCCTCCCAGTAGCTTCAGGCCTTCCTCCAACTTTGGAAGAAACTCCCCTTCTTTATCGTTTTGCGTGATACTAACTTGTGGATCTATCGACTGCCTACTTGGCTTTTCTCCCCTCCCCACACTGCCTCCTCTAGAAGATAGATTCATTGAGGATTTGATTTATTGTCTGGGATGATCTTTCCCCTTGTGCTCCTTTTTTGTTCCTCGATTGGGATTGTAGCCCATTGGACATTTTTTTACTTAGTAATGGAAATATATTTTTGTGGAAAAAAAATTAACCTTGACCCCCCGTCTAAGTCTAGTTGAGGCTCATCATTCATCAGAATTGGGTGGCAAGTCCGATGGAACATGTGTTGTGTGTTGGGATGCCCCTACTAAAGGTGCATGTATTCCTCATGGGACTCTACTGTCTTGATATGTTCACTGATTGTTGCTTGCTTCTAGGCCATTTGAAGATCATGATTTGCATAGGTCCCAACTTCATGGGTTGATCTTATGTCATGAATCCATGAGTAAGTGGCTTAGCTGGAAGTCTTCTTGTTTTCTCTTGATTGTGGACCTTTGATAAGGCAAGAATGATACATTGATTAGCAATAGAGTGCTCTAAGTTTGGTCTAGTCATGGATTCGTCCTACTAGCAGTGCCAACCTTAGGATTTGTCTCTTCTACCTCATGATGGCCTTAAATCTTAAAGCAAATATGCATAATATTGCATAATGTCATAGTATTGCATCAATAGTGTGCATAATGGCTGATATGATGTATAGTCTTGTGGTTGACTGCCATGGGCTTATACTTTCACTTTCACTTGAGGGTGAATTTGGGGTTTGCTTGAATTCATTTCGGTATACATTCATCATGCGTACGATTCTATATATATGTGTGTAGGTATAAGTCTGGGTGAATATTGATCTTTCTATGCAGATGTATGCAAGTGTGTGTGTGTGTGTGTACTGGCATGCATGTGGATCTGTAGGTATATGTATGCTGGAATATATATGTGTGTATTTTTCAAGGGATATGTGCGCATTTATGCATCCATGTGTATGGGTGTGTTTCTATAAGCATGTGGATGGACATGGAAAGGTTTACCTGTCTAGTAATGTTTTATAAAGTTTGTACTAGTTGTAAGATGAACTTTAGTTCTGGACGCTACATGAATCACCTTTGTGTATCATGGCATTCCCATTGCTTCTGCCGTCATGCTTGTTATTCAACAATTTGTGGTGATAAGGTAATCAACTCATAATCTTTTTGAAGATGTGGATGGGAAGTTTGAGGGACTTTTCTAGAATGTGTAATGAATTTATTTTCAATATGGGTTTTGCAAATTTTGACTTGCAAGAATCATCCCTACCATAAGATTATCTACAAAAGATCATCAATGTTGAAGTGTGATGTATGTAAAAAGTTTATAATCACATTTTACTCCATACTGAAAGAGAAGAGACGAGAAGGAGAGAAAGAAAGAAAGAGTAGAATAGAGGATTAGAGAGGAAAGGAGAATAGTGAAGGGAAGAACAAAAAAAGAGTGAAAGAGAGGAGAGGAGAAAAAAAAGAAGAGGAAGGGCCGAGTAAGGAGAAGAGAAGTGAGGAGCTGAGAGGAAAATAGAGAAGAAGAGAAAGAGTAGGCCTAGAAGTGACGTCAAGAGGTGAAGAGAAAGAGGGCTGACAAGTGAAGAAAGGAGAGGGAAAGAGAAGAGGAGAGAAGTGAAGATAAGAGGAGAGAAAAAGAGGAATGTGAGAAGAGAGGAAAGGGTGAGAGAAATAAGGAAAGGGAAGAGAGGCTTAAGGAGAAAGGAGAAGAGGGGAAGGAAAAGGAGTAGAGAGGAGAGGAGAAGAGTGAAGAGAAGGAATTAATGAAAGAGAGGAGATGAGGAAAGGAAGAAGAAGACTGGTTGATTGGATGGAAGGGAGGATTTTAGAGGAAAAGAGAGGGGAAGAGAAAGGGAAGTAGGCTAAGAAGTGAAGAGAAGGGAGGTGAAGAGAAAGAGGAATGACTGAGAAGTGAAGAGAAGAGACATGAAGAGAAGAGAGGTGAAGAGAAAGAGGAATGGTCTTTATGTGACTTCCCTCTTGGTAAGAAGGCCATTGCCACTAAGCGGGTATACAAGCTAAAGAGTAAGCGTGATGGAACAGTTGATAGGTATAAGACTAGGCTTGTTGCAAAGGCTTATGCTTAAGAAAGAGGCGTTGATTTTGATGAGACCTTGCTCCTACATGCCGAATGACTACTGTTCATAGCATCTGTGCACTTGGATCTCATCATGGTTGTAATGTACATGAGTTGGAAATTAAAACGGCATTCTGAATGGTGATGTGCATGAAGAAGTGTATGTTTTTCAGCCCTGTGTTTTTGTGTAGAAAGGGCATGAACAAAGTGTGCAGGTTGAAAAAGGCATTATATGGCTTGAAGCAAGCATCACGTTCTTGGTATGAAAAGATACATGCCTACCTGATTGCACATGGTTTGGAGAATAGTCAAACTGAGAGCACCTTATATGTTAAGTGTGAAAATGATGTGCTTCTGATCATTGTTGGCTATGTTGATGACATGCTACTCACTGGTCCTCAAGAGAAGCATATGGCTGATTCAAAGACTAATTTGCATGCCTCATTTGAGATGTCAGATTTGGGGCATTTTCATCATTATTTGGGCATTTAGTTTATGCAAGTTGTTGGTGGAATAGCTTTGTGTCAAACAAAATATATTAACACATTATTGCAGCTTTTTGGCTTTGGAGATCACAAACCTATTGCCACTCCTATGGAAACAAGTTTATGGTTGAGTCTTCATGATGCTGGAGATGCATTTGATACTGTTCTCTATCAACATGCTATTAGATGCTTGATATTACTTGGCTAGATATTCAATTTGCTGTCTCATAGATGAACAAGTCTATGAGGACTATATGAAGCATTAGTTTTGGCTCTTGTCTAACAATTTCTAAGGAAATTATCTCTACCAAGGTCAAACTATGTATATCAATGGCTTCCCTAGGGCATTTATACTCACTTCTATGGTGTACTCACAAGTATCTAGAGATATTTACGTGATAGTTTAAGATTCTTGATTTATTCATGTAAAAGGAGAAGGAGTGACTAGATTCGAAGTCAATAGGTAGGATCCTCCTCAATCACATATTTCCATCAAACAACCTCATTTTCATAAGAGGATTCAATCTTTTCAACTTGAAAATTGTATGAGGGTGTCCTATGGAGAGTATCCCCCATTACCATGTCTTGGAACTCAAAACAAATATTTGCATAGAGCAAGTAAATGATTTTTTCATAGATTACAATCCTTCAAGATCACATTGAAAGGCTTTGCACTCACATGGTTCCAACCACTTTGCCTCAAGGATTTTGGTACTTTGGATTGAATTCTCAAAGAATTTACAAGTGAATTCTCAAGAGTTCAACACAATATCTCTTCCCTTATCCATAACTTCAAGAAATCCACCTTCGAATCAGTATGATGACTTGTGTGATGTTTTGAATAGTATATTGTAAGATATCCACTTTGTGACCTACCTTCTAAGGGAAAGACAATTTCCTTATTCATGGATGGACTAACAAGCACTAAAATGTGAACAATAGTTTATGTTTGACAACCATCTATCATGGATGAATGCATCAAAGAATGCATAGATTTATAAGAGAATCTTGCCAAAGACTTGAAAATCGTTGAAGAGACCCATAGAGCAAGTAGAATTGCCAATGTGCACTTAGATAATTATATTGAATTTCTAGTAGATAACTTGGAAAAGGGGTTGAATCTCAATTTATCATATGAAAAGAATCAATTAGAATGCCTACCAGTAATTAAATGTTTTCTCAATTATGATCGAGATCACTACAAAGATTTAAATCCTTGGCAAAATCAAAGTTATGGGAATAGGAAAATGATGCAAGCTCAATTATTATGAGATTTAACAAAAGATCACTAATCACTTGATTGTGGAGTGTTTCTATAATAGTAGCTAGTGTGTCACCAATAACCCAATGGACAAAGATCATTTAGTTATCAAGGAGAACCTTAATATTTCTAGTATCAATGGAGATACCATCAAGGTCATGATTTGTTGTATGGTTCTAGATAGCCATACTAAACTTCCAAGCCTAGGAAACATTGGCATACTCATTGTAGTTCTTTCACTTTGTCAGATGCTTTATTTCTTCCAGGGATCAAGTAAAATCTGATATCAATTAGCATTAGCCAAGATTGGCTTGTTTGCGAAATTTGTTGATGTACAATTCATGATCTGTCAAATGTTGACATGATTATTGCTTCTGGCATTTTATGTCATGGGCTGTATAAGCTCATAGACTATGAAAAATCTATAAATGATTCAGCATATGCAGTACATGATTCTCAGGCTATGTCATATGCAAAGCTTTGGCATGCGCCCTTTGGTCATCTCAATTTTTTCTAGTTTGCTACACCTAAAAAAAAATGAAATGGTGTCCTCTTTGCCCAAACTTGAGGCACCCGAAAAACCATCTGTGAAGGCTGTATTTTGGGCAAAATCTAGAGCTCCTCCTTTCAAAAAGATGGTTCACTTTGAGTTACTCAGAAATTGTAGCTTGTCCACAGTGATGTTTGTGGTCATATGCAGGCACCCTCTTTTGGAAACTATCTTTACTTTGTGACTTTCATTGATGATTTTTCTAGGCATGCATGGGTGTATACATTGAAAGCAAAGGAAGTGTTCATGTGCTTCAAAAAGTTTTTGGTTTTGGCTGAAAATATGTCAGCATGTAAAATGGGCACCCTCAGTTCTGATCGAGGTGGGGAATATATGTCTTTTGACTTTAGTGCATTTTTGGCTGAACATGGAATAAAAAATCAGTGTACAATGCCATATAGACCTCAATAGAATGGAGTTTTTGAAAAGAAGAACATGTCACTCATGGAGATGGTGAGGTTTATGGTCAAGATTTAGGCTTTACCACATAGTTTTTGGCTTGAGGCTATTATGCCTACATCATATGTACTTAGCAAGTGTCCCACTAAAGCACTGCAGCCTATCACTCCATATGAGGCTTGGCATGGTTGCAAGCCGTTTGTTGCTCATCTACATGTTTTTGGTTGTCTGGCATATGCATTAATATCTGAACAACATCGCAAGAAATTGGATGATAAAGCAATAAAATGTATTTTTGTTGGGTGCGGTTCTGAAAGCAAAGGCTATCGTCTGTATCATCCATAGACAAAACACATTTTGGTTAGCCGCGATGTTGTTTTTATGGAAGATGCTATTCTACCTTTACTTTCATGTACGAAGGAGACATTTGTTAGCTCCAAAGACATGTATGATACTTTGTTGCCTCTTTTTACAGGTGGAAAGTCTAGTGCTTGTCCTATTGAGGCAACTTCTTAACCTTTACAGGTTTCATGTGATGATGCGGATCATTCCATTTTTTATGCAAATTTGCATGATACACTTGTTGATGAGAGACCTGATATTGAGGAGGCAAAAATTATGCCAAAATGGCTAGTGGAGACCTTGTATGAGAGAAAGTTAGATGCACCTCTATCATACCGTACTCATTCAGGCTCTCATAGTGCCTCTTTTGCATCACATTGCTATGGTATGGCTGCCTCTAGTCTTTGTGATGAGACTGAGCTTTTTTCATTTGATGAAGCACAAAGTTCTGAACACTGGATGGCTTCAATGCAATCCAAATATGATGCTATCATGAGAAATGGTACCTTGTCTTTATGTGACTTGCCTCCAGGCAAGAAGGCCATTGGCACTTAGTGGGTATACAAGCTGAAGCATAAACTTGATGGAACAGTTGACATGTATAAGGCTAGGCTTGTTGCAAAGGGTTATGTGCAGGAAAGAGGCATTGATTTTGATGAAACCTTTGCACCTACATGCCGAATGACTACTATTCATAACATTTGTGCACTTGTAGCTCATCATGGTTGGAATGTACATCGGTTGGACATTAAAACAACATTTTTTAGTGGTGACTTGCATGAAGAAGTGTATGTTTTTTAGCCCCATGGCTTTGTGTAGAAAGTGCATGAAAACCAGGTGTGTAGGTAAAAGAAGGCATTATATATGGTTTAAAGCAAGCACCACATGCTTGGCATGAAAAGATACATGCCTATCTGAATGCACATAGTTTTGAGAACAGTTCAACTGAAAGCACCTTATATGTTAAGCATGCTAATGATGTGCTTCTAATCATTGTTGTGTATGTTGATGACATGTTGCTCACTAGTCCTCATGAGAAGCATACTGCTGATTTCAAGGCTGATTTGCATGCATCATTTGAGATGTTTGATTTGGGGCATTCGCATCATTATTTGGGCACTTAGTCCATGCAAGTTGATGGCATAATAGCTCCGTGTCAGAAAAAATATATTGACACATTATTGCAGTGTTTTGGCCTTGAAGATTGTACACCTATTTCCATCCTTATGGAGACATGTCTATGATTGAGTCTTCATGATGCTGGAGATGCATTTGATGCTGTTCTCTGTCAGCAAGCTGTTGGATGCTTGATTTTGTTATGCATTACTCAACAAGATATTTAGTTTGTTGTCTCACAGATGAGTAGGTTTATGCATTGCTTGGGTGTCAAGCATTGGCAGGCGGTTAAGTGCATCTTTCGCTATTTGAGTGGTACCTAGCTACTTGGGTTGTTTTATCCCAAGGGCGGATCACTATCACTAGCTTTGCATTCTTTTTCTGACTGTGACTGGGTGGTTGCTATGACATTCATGTGTCCACTAGTGGTTTTTGCATCATGCTTGGTAGCGCAAGCATATCTTGGCTGAGCAAGAATCAACCTACTATGACCACTTCTAGTTGTGAGGCTGAGTATAGGGCATCTTTCACAGGGACTATTGAGTGTGTGTGGCTCAATTTCCTTATGGCTAATTTGGGTGTTGCTCAGTCTTCTGCCACCATCATCTTCAGTGATAGTTAGAGCACATTGCTAGTTGCGAGGAACCTTGTGTTCCATGCTTGCACTAAGCACATTGAGGTGCATTATCATTATGTGAGGGAGAGGCTCTCTGCTGGATAGACTAGCTTGGCATATGTGCCCACGTAAGAGAACATTGCAGACCTTTTCACGAAGGCTTTGCCTAGGGAGAAGTTTGAAGATTTCCGACAAAGATTTGGTATTACTTCCTTTTGTGGATTGATTCCACATAGCTTGGCACTTCCTTATACATGAGTGCCAACTCCTTGTTCACCGCATCACTCACAGGGGGGATTTGTTGATATATTAAGGTAGTGATGTGTGTAAACACACTAGGATGACTAGTGCACTTTTTTCCCTCTTTAGGAGTTTTTTCCCCTCGGCTTGTATATATACCTATAGCCATAACATGTTACTTATCTTTGTACATTCTAGTGGTAATACATTCAATATTGTGTGTTGTGCTCCAAGCATCTTATTCTTCCTTGTGCTATTCACATGCTTCCATAGACGTCTAACTCCAAGAGTTGATAGGAGAAGTGACCAAGAATTGAACCTTATTAGTGGCTTGAGTGCAAGGGGTGCACAAGGCAAACCACTGGGCAAGGTGAAGAAGTAGAATAGAGTTTGACTGCACAAGTGATTGGGGTACTTTTTTGTACTTGCACATACTTCTTTGTCCATAAAGGGTCTATGCACAATGCATATTTTGGCCTTATTCTAGCAATAAATCTATTGTAATATTCAATTTTTAAGGAAGGGACATAGACTTTTGGTGCAACTTGTCTTTCTTCTTCTTCTCTGTACTCCTCTTCTACAAATAATCAAGACCTTTTCAACTAAAGAATCCCCCAAAAACATGGATGCCATATTATCTATCAAAGAGCGAGTTCAAATGAAGAATTGAATATTTTTTAAGAATTGAAGGACTTTTTTCATGGAAGAAATTGGAAAAAATGTATTTTCATCATTATAAAGTATTCCAATTTTTGTAAACATGAGGAGTAGTCACATTCATGATCATAGTGACCTAGGATATTTTTATAGATTATCTAGAGCTCTCCAAGACAATTATTTTTAGAGTGGAAGTTTGAAGAACGTTTTTTAAATGTGAACATGGTCACTATAAAGGTGTATAAGTTAATTATGGAAACTTTGTAGAGAATTATCAATCATTTTCTAATATTCATTCTTGAATTTGTGGAGACTTTTTGATCATTTGCTAATATTCACTCTTGAAGGGTTCTTGAGAAGCCTTTCCATGGATTTCATTAAAGACCAATTTTTTTCTGTGTGAATAAATTTTCCATTAGTGTAATCCCAATGTAAGTGTTGAAGTTGTGTGAATAAATTTTCCATTAGTGTAATCCCAATGTAAGTGTTGAAGTTTAGTGGTTAGGATCTATTTCTCTTGATTATATGAATTTGCAAAAATCGTGATTATCTTATCAAGGTAATAAATACACCTAAATGAAAATCAGATGTGATGAATTATGAAAAATATCATAATTTAGACACTTTAATAATCTTAAATGCTTATTCCTACAAGAAGATATGATGAAGAGAAGATTTGACAACAAATGCGGTAAGTTCTTTTAGATTTCTTGCTTAATTGTTTGAGTCAAATGATGTGTAGGTTTTTGTGTTGTGAATTCTTGGAGATTATTGGCTAGAAATGGGCTAGGGATTTTAAACACTTCCCAATAAATACTTCCAATGTTTGTTTGATTGTTGGTCTTTTGTGCTATAATGATTAGAGAGGAAATCTTCATGACAAAACAATCATCATCACTCATCACACATGCTTGCTCTTCTCTAGTTTAAATTTTTCTGATTAATTTAGCCTTCTTCTAATTATGTGTGCTTTATCCTTAGTGTATCATAATCGGTTGATAGCTTATTATAATTTGTAGTCAATTCTTTTTGGTCGGCCTTCAAAGCAGTGCTTTGTAATAACAAAGAACCTATCTTCAACAATGTGTTAACAAAAAAAATCTATCTTCTTTTTCTTTTTCTTCATATGAAATACATATTTTCTTGCATTATCTTTTGGCTGGCTTCTTCTAAGATCTTGTTCATATCCATTATGGCAAATTACGTGTCCTTCACCTTCCATCATCATTGTCATAGATAATTTGAGCTAATTCACTTCTACATTGAGTCAAGTAGCAATTGGAATTGATGGTGCTTCACTTGTTCCCACTTGAATACCTCCAAAACTGTGCAACAATTCATTGAAAGGTCTCCTAAAATTGAAAGATGCTTTGGGTTGTGATATATGCATGATTGTTGTAGTTACATGAATAATATCTTTAAATGTCAAAGCAACTATTGGCCTATCTTATGGTGATTCTTCAGCAGTTATTTCTTTTAAAGTGTCTACACATACACTTTTATAGGTGGTGTTGTGGGTTTAATTTTTATTGAGGACTTGAGGCATGGTCTTAGAGATTTCATTGTGTAGCTACAACAATTTTTTCTTCATCATGTCTATCTTCTTGCAGATCCCATCTTCCATCATCATTTGGATCTAGTGGAATAGGTTTGTTTATTGGGTATTCATCACTTTCTTCATCTTTTAATCTAGAATAAGATGATGAATATTCATCATGAGTCTTTTGTTCTTCATAACAAACAAATATTCTCATCGCTTTACCTATATTTATCTTTTCACTTTGCATGCTATATTGGTAGTAATGATGTCCCCATACATTCAGATTAAGTTTTCCCTTCGTATACTGGTGGGTAGCTTGTAGAGTTGCTTTTGGATCTTCTCAAGTGATTGGTGGTGGTTGTGATAACATTGACCTGAGTGACTTGTGCATTGTCTTTCTAGCTATTGATTGACTTTTCTCTAAATATTCTCGTGCTCTCCTTGCATCTCACATTTGTAGTGTTCAACTTGTTTTTGTGTTTGAATCACTTCACAGTGATCTCTTTAATGTACTTAGTGGTTTTTGTGCTAGTGAGTGCCAAGATCAATCCATGCAATGATAACTTATTCCCCCACTAGTTCTCGACTTTGAATAGTCTCTCTTATACATGGAGTATGAGGTTTATTTGGTTTCAAATTTCTTTTTTGCATGAGCTAACAACTGCATGATGATCTTTTGTGGAGCAATATTTCTATTCATTATAGGAAAGCAAAAGGGTTGATACTAGATGCACTACATCTTTTATATACGGCCTTTTAATATCCAAAAAGGCATTTCTCTTTCAATCATAATCTTCATCTTTTAGTTCTAGTGTACCATCTTTAACCCAACCAAATGCTTCTTTGGCACTGAGATTATGTGTGAACGTGATAGTCTTCATCTTTCCTCATAAGGAAATATTATTCCCAAGTGGACAAAACCCTTGTTCTTGCTCTCATTTATGGAGATATCCACAAAGATGTTTGTGTCATGTGTAACAATTAGAGAAGTTCAGAACTTCCAAATAGGATTGACAGAGTCCACAAGAGCATCCTACGGTCACATTATTCTTTTATGTGAAATTTGGAAAATATCAAGAGAAATGGTGTCCGTTGGCCCACAATAAAGAAGGATGTGGTCACTTTCATAAATAATTATAATGCTTTCTTGCATTAAAATCCAATTGAGCATCCTACCTTGTATAGATGCACCCAATCGGAGTAGAGCAACCCTTGGTTTGTTTCCTCAAGCTGATTGTGCATCCAAAATACCAACTCAATCCTAAGAAATGGTGCTTTGAAGAGGAGGCAAGAGAATATACATTGATTGCTCATCAATTGTGTAAATGAGGCAAGGATGATTTCCTTAGGATCTATGTCTATGAGTCAAAGTATCTCAATTTGTTAAAAGTTGCTAACTCTAGTATGGCAAGAGGACACTTCTCTCAAAAAGAATTGTCAATGTGTCGATATTTGAAGGCCTATGGTGGCGTACCATGAGAATGGGTACTCATACTCATGTGCACCGATATGGTACCTCTCAAAGAGTTTATCCCTTTAGAAACGATGCAATGCCACTTAGACCAATGGTAGGAGGCTTAGCCTTTGCCAATTAGGGCATTGATTTCATTGTTCCAATACACACTCGTGCACATGGCTCTCATTTTGAGTACATTATTGTAGCAACTAATTACTTGACCAAGTGGGTTGAGGCCAAATCCACTATGAAAAGGGATGCACACATGATGGCCAATTTCTTATTTGAGTAGGTTTTTACACGCTTTGGACTTCCAATTGATGGCCTTCATATACAAGTTGATCCTAATGAACTATTTACTCATGGGCCCTTTCCAAACTATCTCTATGATCCTGTAGTCTTCTATTCTCCTTCTTACAGGTGTCAATGTTATTTTATAGCTCAGTGATTATGGGCTATAAGTGAGTAATCTTTTGGGCACTTCCTCTTGCTCCTTGGGCCTCAATCATTCAAATAGAAGTTCAATAATGTTACTCCACCAAGGACTAATAGCCCTCCACAATGGCAAATTAACTAGCCATCGTAGTCAACAAGGGGACTAGATGTGCCATGTGCATATTGTGATATATCGGCAAACACTAGCATGCAAGTATGGTGTAAACACAGATAGTGAAAAGGAATACCCATAATGCACCTCTCAAAAGTGCCATCACATGGCCATCTTAGGACATAAAAATTAAAGTTGCAACACAGGTGAATGCAATCATATTTGAAGTTGCCGAATTACAATAGAATCGAAGCAAGGTAATTAAAAAGAGGTTAACACGAATTCCAATGTGAATGCATAACATTTACTCAACTTTAAAAAAAATTGAGGTGGAGGACCCTCGATTGTGCAATGCAAAATACAGTTAGAATGTAGGTACTAAGTGAATTATAGCTACACTAGCAGTGCAATCTGTCATCTAGGATTGTAAACAAGAAGCATTCATGAAAGGGTCTACCTCATGGTCCACAACAAGATGATACAACTAGAGTAGGGCCCAGGTAACTAAGCAACCCTTAGAGGTTGTGCAATTAGGGTTTTTCGATGCACTTTTTGAAGCATTAATGGATGTATCACTATCGATCCGAGTGGAACAACGCCTCAGGTTAGTCTTGGAATTAGGTTCCCAATTTATCAATAAACTTAGGTAGTAAGAAGAAACTTTGCAAAAGGATTGTGTGTAGGTTCACAACCTGCTCAACAAATGTGAGCCTTGAACAAGTGTCACCTATGGATATTGACTATAAAGTAGTGTTGGAAGTCAAGGGATAACTTGTCAAGGAAATACATGCCAAGGAGAAGAGACAGGAAGCACAAGCCGACAAAGGAGCCAACAAAGAAAGGGCTGATGGAAATGTATGTCAAAATTCTCAAGAGAAACCTTTAAAATAGTGATTTTCATCACTAACACTCTTTGTAAATATGATTTCCTATTTTTATAGCTCTATTTTGTGCAAGAGAAGGAGTCCTTGAGGTTTAGGAGCATTAGAAGTACCTACCTATCAATTTTCATATTTTTAGACTCCGTTTGAGCCCTCAAATAGGCCCTAGAACCTAATTTTTAACTAGGCCAGACACTAGGTTTGAACAGGGCCAAAGCTAGTGAAAACCTATAAAAAGCACTAGAAGGATCATTTTTGAGGGGAGCAAGTTAAAGAATGAACCAAATTTAAAGCCATTGTAATCTTTTTTTGAGTAATGAAAGCTTCCATTGTGCCACTCTTTGTTCTACCTGTGTGCATGTGTGTATGAGTGTGCTTCTCTTCCACCACTTGTGCATCACTTGCTCGAGGTCTTCATACCATCCTCATGTCTTCCCAGATTGACAAGTAAAGGAGATGATGCTTACACTTGAGCTACACCAAATTTTGGCACCATTGCTGGGGATTGAGTTTTGAGGATGAGCGTGTGATGGTAAGACATAGAGTAGAGATGTTGGAAGCATATGTAAGCTTTTTTTTAATTTGTTTTCATATTCTTCTTCACTTCTACACTCCATATCCATCCATCATCATCTTCACCATCGTGACCATATACCTCCATTTGAGTGCTAGAGCGAGAGAGTGACTTGTGTGCGATTGTGTATTGCGCATTTTCTAAGATTTTTTGCAGGAATCAGCATCTCTAGTAACTGTACCAGCTCCAATAGGTAAAAACATTTGACTGTGCAAGTCTCAAGGCATTGACTTTTGTCAAATGCGACCGGTAGAAAAGTTGACCATTTTGCAAAGCAAAGTGCATAACCATGATGCTTAGGCCTAGGGGATTCCAAATGTGTGATTATTTTTTTCAAATTCCACAGTTTTCTATCAATTGCGATTGACACATCAATCGTGACTAACAAACGATGATTGATAGATCTCGATGGACCAATCAATCGTGATCGACACATCGATTGTGACCTACAGGGTCCATGAACGATTGACCACGATTGATAGAGCCATCATGTGCCATGTGTCAATCACGACCGACCCATCGATTGCAACTGACTTATCAATCACGATTGACAGCCCCGACGAACGTATCTATCATGACGGAGATAGTCCACGACTGTTTGACTCATGATTGACTAAATTTTCAAACCACGTGTCAATTGCAATTGACCTATCAATTGCAACGAAAAACCCCGTTCGACATCTCCATCACGATTGACCAATCGATCGTGATGGACACATCAATCGTGATTGATAGACCAATCGATCGTGATTGATGGGAAAATTTGGCATTCTTTTTAGGGTTAAAAAATTTCGCCTATTTTTGGCCAAAGTTTGGGAAAATGAAGGGTCATTAGAGCATAAAGAAACCTTAGAAAACACTGTGAGCTATCCTGGAGTGCTTGTTTCACCCGTTTTGACTCCCGAGTGCTTGAGTAGCCATAACTTCTTCATACGGACTCTGTTTGCTACAATTTTTGTCCTCTTGGAAAGCTTGTTGGAGTTCTAGTATAGATGTTTTTAAGTTGACCATTAGACGGTCCTACGGAGTGAGAATACTTTTTAGGGAAAAACGGAAAGCAAGGGTCTATATTTTTCAATGTATGTTGAAGGTTGTTTTTGTCTGTCAATACATTGTGGTCAAGTCCATTTTTAACTGGTAAAATTTCACAGGTCTGTGGTGTGCAAGTAAGGATTTCAAGCACCTTTAGCAAGATGATCACAGAGCTTGGGCAAGCGTGTCCTCGGCTCGAATAGCAATCAAAAGGCAAAGGAATTAAGGTTGGAAATTCTCTTGAAACCACCTCAGTCAATTCCTAGCTTAGGCTAAGAACTCATAGTATTAGGAGTAAGCTAGGGCAACGATACACACGAGCAAGTTGAAGACTACCTAAGTAAACAAGTTCAAGTCAAGAGATAATCTATGCATGTGACAATAACCCCAAGGGAAAGAACTAATTCTATTGCGATCAAGTTCAAGTGCGAAAAATCACTTAAGTATTCCTGACGATGCAAAATCAGATAAGATCATAAACACGATAACAAAATAAAAAGAATCTAGTGGTTGATAAAAAAGAATCAGCAAAAAGGTTGTACTTGGGGTAAATTGGGATTGATTAATCAAGCATATGAACCTTAGATTAGGTCGACATCTAGGGAGAGATAGACAAAGCCTTAGGTCTTCAAATGCTAGTGTCAATCACACTGCTAGGTCTTGGGCCCAACAAGTGAGCAATTTCCTGCACTACCTTAGCTTTGAAACTAGTGAATCAAAGATGTCTTATGGTATGGAGAGACCCATAGGAAGTTCAGGTGTGCCTGAAGGCCCTTATAAAATGCAACTGGAATATAGCAGGACCAACCGATTAGGTGCTTGCATCTATGAGGGCGGTCTGAGAAGATCTGTTGTCCAGATTAAAAACCCAGATCAACCCATTGGACTAGAACATCTAGTTGTCAAATTTGAAAATGGTGCATACCTAGATAAGGAAGGAACAATGTACGTAGTCACCAACCAACCGGATATGACATATGAGTTTGGTAATGTGATTCCAGGGACAGACATAGGCGACATAGAGCAAGGGAACTTAGGAAGAGAGCCCAAAACTCCTCGAGGCAAATTAGTCGTGACTAGAATCATCACTCCAGAATGGGTTCTTCAGGACAATAAGAGCATAGACCTGCTCTTAAACTGAGAGACTGACAAAGATTTTTGGAGGTATAAGCCTGACCAGTTTAATGAAGTAGGAATGCTCACAATCTATGAGTTTAAGGATCCTGATAGCCCAAGCAAAGTGACTTATTTAGACAATACGTCTAAGAGGATCTTTGTGGTCTCAGAGCATGGTAGGTATGCCTACACTTGGAAGGGTGAATTTGTTTTCCCCCAACCAAGGTCTAACATCTCTTATGGTCACCAAGGAGCTGGAACATCCCAAGCTCATGGAGCTCAAAGGGACACGAGTAGAGACACGCCTGAAGTAAGCTTTGCTAACACAATAGGAAGAGAACGAACGAGAATGGAGATGGATAGAGTGGAAACTAAGAGACCTAGAGACCCAAGGAATCAATCAAAATACAGATGAATTCCCTTTGTGGAGGCCTAGAGAACACACAAGGATGCTGAGGCCAACCCAACTGGTTAAGTCCACGAAGAATTGCTTCGATGGCACTAGAGACCTGTACGATCATGTAGTAGAATTTAGGCAAGTTTTGAGAGCCGAGCAAGTTGATGACCTATTCACACAGTACAATGCATTTGGTCTAACTCTCAAGAATATAGCCCTTACATGGTTTCAACCACTACACCAGAGGCAGTTTAGGAACATAGACCAACTTCTAGAGGCTTTCATCATAGAATTTTCTAAGAGTGGCATATGGCACAATACTTCCTTACTGATTCATAGCTTCAAGCAGACACCTCAAGAGATGGTTAGACTTGTAGGAAGAAGGTTTAGGCAATACCTAGAGAGATGCCCTATACTTGAGTTACCCACACCACCCAAACAAGTGGCCTTATTCCTAGATGGATTGTTGAGTACCAAGTTGAGATCGTATGTGTACTTGAAGGACCCTAGAACCATAGAAGAGTGTGTATGCATGTGCACCAACATTGAGGAGAATCTAGGAGAGGAATTGGAGCTTTGAAAAATCTACAAAGATTCAGATAGATCTACTAGCCTCACTTCCAGACAATGAATGTCTATTGAGGAATTAGTAGAGAAGGTAGCCCAAAAACTAGGAGTCTCAAGCAAACTTGTGGAAAAGATGCTATACTTGTGGAGGTGACCATATGGCGAGTGTATGTCCCATTATGGCTCAACCCCAAGTGAACTCTAGCAGCCAATACTGCACCATAAAGTGGAGATACACTAACCATACTGCACAAGACTGCCCATATAATAAGCAAATAGTTAGGCAAAATTATCCACAACAAGGGAGATACCAAAATCAATACTCTCAGCATGTTAGCACAACAACTTCCAACTCTATCCAATGTGATTCCAGTAAAGTATGCAGCCGCAGAAGAAAATCTAAACAAAGCCTTAGTGCCAGTCGCACCATTGTTTCTAGAGAGCGACCCGAGTGATCAAAGTTTTGACTCGACTAATATGGATAGTCCACATGCCTACTAATAGATGCCAAGGTGATCACTTCATTCGTGATTGCCCTATGCCTGCACCAATGAAGCCCCAATCAATGAGAATTCAAGCATTTGTCAAGACTGTAGGAAGGAGCACCTATTACGAGATTGTCCTAAGAACCCCACTAATATGACAAAAATCACTCCTATCAATGTTATTGGGCTAGTGGTGGACTCTACGGGAAGTAACTTCCACTGCCCCAGTGCAAGTGGTCATTGGAGCTCAGGCATTACAACAAAACCAAGGCTTGGGTCAGGAAAAGAATTCTGATATTAGTGAGATCGAGAGTACAACCAAGAAAAGGACAAGAGCTTGGAGGGATAGTCGAGAGAGAATGAAAAGGCAATGTGTAGAGCAGGTGAGCGAACTTGAGGAGAGCTTAAGTGCAGCAAAAGCTAAGATAATTGAACTCACATCTCAACCTCACTCTCACACTACTCCACCACCACCATTCCCATCACCCTCCACTCCACCACCTTTTAACCTACCTCACACTACTCCACTAGCAAATCCCACTCCCAAGGACCTAGACATGATGCTTAAGGCATATCAGGCTAGAATCCAAGAAGGGCCAAATGTAACGGATCATAAAATGAGTTACCCTAGAGCTAAACTAGAGCTTAAAAGAACTAAAATTTGTGTTAAGATGGTGGAATTGGCTCAAACCATGTTTGAAGCCAGCCACCTCTTTAACTTCTCTAGCTCAGCCAAGACACAGTTGCACTTTGATGGAGTGCTAGAAAGATTGGAGAGTTAATTGCAAAATCTGAAAAGGACTCCACCTCTCAAGGCAAAGATAAGGGAAGCAAAAGAATAAGCATTCCACACCAGGAAGCTTATGTACCTAACTCCACTGAACCAAACACCTCTTCTATGATTCGGTATTCACCAAAATTCTTGAGAGAGATTCAAGAAGACAAATGGGCTAAAAAAAGTGAAAGTCCTCCTCCAATTGAACTTGTGGACGACTTGCACGATCAATTCCCACAAGACATTCCTTCAATTTATGGAGAGCAGGAGAGTGCCCAATCTCATGAGAGATTAGACTTTGAGTCTAATTCCTTACAGAAACTACCCCATTTCACAGGTCCATGGGAAGCTAAGTCTACTTGTATGAGAGCACCCATGGTCATGATAAGAAATGAAGACTCAGGCATACCTAGGAACACAGAGGTAGTGGAAAACACTAAAGTGTAGTGTAATCTCACTTTAGAAGAGCTACTCAAAGTTAGGCCAGAGCTATGGAAACATGTAGCCAATCAAGTGCTTGAAATAGATAAACCTCGTTCCTAGGTAGGTTCTCATAGAATAGTGCCATAAATACCCTTGGGACAAGATAGGAGACATGCATGAAGGAGAAGAAGGAAACACCTATCTTATCATTACCCATCAAGGATACACCACCAAGGCAATTTTGGACTCAGGTGTAGGAGTTGCAGCAATTGCTACCACTTCCCTATGGAAGCATAGGGGCAAGCCAACACTTAGGCAAACAAGAATGAAATTGCAGATGGCTGATGGTCACATAGAAAGACCCTTAGGACTGCTAGAAGTAATAACTCTCACTACATGTGGTGTTGAGTTTGAGCATACTTTTGCCATATGTGACTTTAGCAAGAATCAAGCCTATGAGATGATTTTGGGAAGACAATTTATGCGATAGTTGAAAGTGGTACAAGATTGGGGAACCAATTCTTTGTATTTGCAACACTTAGGTGTTACAACCAAAGTCAATCTCAAGGATTACTCTCATAGTCGTACCCCCTATTCAATGGAATCCCATCCATAGAGCTAAGGATGATACATAATCACTGCATTCCATAGGCTCAAGATCCTCATGGATGCATGAAGACACTCACTTGTGGATGTGTAAAGTAGCAATAGAAGAAGAGAAGAGAGAAAAAGCCAGAGAGGTAGGTGCGAAAGAAACTCATAGATCAATTCAAGACCTAGCCTATGCACTTGTAGTATTTCTTGATGAACAATTTGAACCTCATGGTTGGGCCGAAATTTTAGCAACAATGGATGTATCCATCAATGAAGAACAATAGACACCCCACTATGATGAGGATGGATATGACATTTCAGTCTTTACAATAGAGCCAATCATGTGTGGTTCGGTTATTGAAGAATGCGAACCTAGCACTGATGCATTTGAGGATGCAAGTGACTCCGATCTACAATCAATCATTATGGACCCACCTTTTGCATTAGAAGCTCAGCCTCAAAGACATGAAGAAATGATGAAGGATGTGAGATTAGCCACATAGCTAACCACTAAGCATGAATGCAAGAAGAGGAAGAAGAGAGAAGTCACACTAGAGGAGGAAGAATCCTTGTTTGAGGTCCCTGAAAATTTCAAGAAGTATGAGATAGAAGATAGAAGATTCATGATAAGAATGCCTAAACGTGATGCACAAGCGACAGAGGCCTATGATAACAAGGAAACCACAAAAAAAATCATAGTGACTATAGAAGAAGGTGAGGAACGATGTACCTACATAGGACATGACCTGACTGAGGAAGAGGAGCAAGAGTTGATAACTTTGCTAAGAGAATACAAAGATGTATTCGCTTGGAGCTACAAGGACTTGAAGGGTGTAGATCCTGACATATGCTCATATACGATTCCCATGACCTTAGATGCCAAACCCTCTAAGCAGAAGCCATACACATATAATGATAACTATGCTACCAAGATAACGGAAGAGATAGATAGATTGGTAGAAGCTGGATTCATCTATGAAATTGAGCACACTAAGTGGGTATCCCCCATCGTAGTGGTGGAAAGTTATGTGTATGCATTAACTTGAAGAAAGTTAACAAAACCACTATTAGAGATAGTTATCCGCTTCCTATCACTGAACATCTCTTAGAAAGAGTGGCGAGCAAGAAAGTCTACAACTTCCTTGATGGCTTCTCTAGTTACAATCAAGTGGCCATAGCTCTAGAGGATCAACATAAGACAACCTTTGCTATAGAGTGGGACATATTTGCCTTTCGAGTAATGCCATTTGGTCTTACCAATGTGCCAGCCACCTTTCAAAGGCTAATGTGCCATGTGTTTAAAGAGTTTTTGAGGAAAAATTTGGAAGTCTATGTTGATGATCTCTGTGCTCATTCCAACATAAGACAAACACATATCCCAGAGTTGAGAGCTATCTTTGACAATGTAGAGAATATCAAGTCAGCCTGAACCCAGAAAAGTGTGTTTTTATGGTCAAGCAAGGTAAGATTCTAGGACACATAGTGTCAAAGAATGGTATATCCACGGACGAGGAGAAAGTTAGAGCTATTGCAGAGCTACCTAGGCCAAAAAATGTCAAGGAAGTACAAGCCTTCATGGGGCACTGTGGCTACTATCTCCGATTCATTCATATGTATGCCATCATTGCAAAGCCTCTGTATGGACTTTTGACAAATTTTGAGTGGACTGATGAATGCGAGAAATCCTTCAATGAGTTTAAAAAGTGACTATGTTCAGAACCAATCTTGATGACACCAGATTGGAATAAGCCATTCAATGTACATGTGGATGCATCTAATTATGCTATTGGGTGTGTACTTGCACGACCTATGGGCGAAGGTAATATGGATCTTCCAATTGCCTATGCTACTAGACAGTTGAATGCAATTGAAAGAAACTATACTACCACTGAACGAGAAGGATTAGGCATGGTATATGTAGTTAAGAAGTTTAGACACTATTTTCTTGCAAATAAGTTTAACTTTTTATAGACCATCAAGCATTGCTATATCTAGTGAACAAGCCATGCAATACAGATAGATTAGTAAGATGGTTTCTCTTACTAATGGAATATGACTTTGAGGTAGTGGTGAGGAAAGACAAGACTCACTTGAGAGCAGATCATCTCTCGAGGCTCACATCCAGAGAGGTCCCACAAGGAGTATCAGATGATCTCCCTGATGCTTACTTGTTCAATTTGGAAGTTGTATTGTAGTGGGCCAAGGCATTAGTGCTAGTATTGACATATGGACCTAAACATCCAGTAATGAACACTCAAGATAAGGAGGTAGTGAAAGCCCAAAAGTACCACATTATGGAAGGAAGTATGTACAAGCACACAGACCAAGGGATTTTAGCTTTATGTGTGGAAGAAGATGAGTACACAAAGTGGTTGCAATTAGCACATGTAGGTGCACTAGAGCAACACTAATCAAAGCAATGAACGTTACAAATGCTAAAGAGACTCCGAGTGCATTGGCCGACTATGGAAGTTGATGTCCATAAGTTGTGTAAGGAATGCCCCGTTTGTCATATTAGACCACTTGTGGATCACGCTACACTATACCAAGTGTCTCTAATACTAGATTGGAGTGAACCATTGGTAGCCTTCGTAAGGACGAAAACATTCCCTCAAGATATGACCCTGGCTAGGGAAAGAAGTTTAGAACAAGAAGCCCTAGATTACACACTCATTGGTGGTAATCTATACAAGCGTGGAAAAGATGAATATCTGAGACTATGTGTCCATGAGAGTGAGTATCTTAAGATCTTGGAAACTACGCACCAAGGTGTAGCAAGAGGACACTTTGGAACAAACCATGTGATTAAGGGAATCCTATTTGCAGGCTTGTGGTGGCCAATCCTTCACATGGATGCACATACCTATGTGAAGCAATGTGAAGTTTGTCAGTGAACTCAATATCCCATATGTAGAGATGAGATGCCATTGAAACCTATGATGGGTGGACGTGCATTCTCTAAGTGGGGAATAGAATTTGTAGCTCCTATTAATCCCTCGGCTAAGGGTTCACATGCTGAATACATCATTGTGGCCACAGATTACCTCACCAAGTGGGTAGAAGAAAAAAGACAACGAAGAATGATGCTCAAACGACGGCTAAGTTTTTATTTGAGAATGTGTTCACTAGATATGGACTACCGATAGAGCTGGTAAGTGATAGAGGCACTCAACTCTTGAATGAAGTCATTGAAAATCTTCTCCAAGAGTTCTTGGTGATACACAAGAAGTTTGCCCCCTATCATCCACAAGCTAATGGGCAAGACGAAAGCACCAATAAGATTCTATGCAATGTGCTGACCAAATTAGTGACTAATAAATGCTATGATTGGGACAAACAACTACACTATGCTATTTGGGCATATAGAGTTGCCTATAAAACAATAATCCAAGCCACACCCTTTCAGATGGTATTTGGCCAAAATGTAGTGCTACCATTGGACTTCTTGATACCTACACTGAAAGTAGCTCAGGAGCATGAGTGGATAGGGCATGAACTCTCTTCAAGGATCTTTGATCTTGAACGGTGAGGTGAAACGAGACTGAGAGCTGCCGTAAGAATTTATGCAACTAAGAAAAGACAAAAGGCATACTTTGATGCCCATGTAAAGGATAAGGGCTTGAAAGCCGGAGACTTAGTTTTGATGTACACCCTGAAACAACATGCAAGAAAGCTAGCGAAGCGTGACTATGGACCCATGATTATTAACAAAATATCAACAAGTGGGGCAGTCCAATTAGCCACCTTAGAAGACGATATCCTACCAAGTTACATTAGTGGATGCCGAGTTAAAGTATATCAAGAACCCCTCACGGAGGAAATGCTTACTTGACTTAATACTACCAAGCAACACAAAGAAGAAGGAAAACGAATCTGAGAAGTGTAGACAAAAGCTTTGGAATGCATCCAAAGAATGAAATTGAGAAGATAGGGTAGAGATTAGCCTGGGACAGATGCCTATGAAGCTCCAAGATATCACATGGCTATGTGTGAAGTCTCAGGTGTAAGCTCCCATAGAATAATTGACCGACGTCCTTTTGTGACCTTAGAGATAGGACAAGGGAATAGTGCACAGATTGTACGGGCCTTGATTGACTCAGGTGCAACCACTAGTGCCTTTCTTACTTTCAAAAAGTGAAATTAAGTGTCAATCCTATAGAAGCATACCTCATAGGATTGGGAGGTGTGCAAACCCCTTGCACGGGCGAGGTGGAGCTTCCCCTCCACATTCAAGATGTTCTAATGATAGTTAAGGTGCTAGTGTGTCAAGATAAGGATCTCACCGAGCTTCTTGTCTTGGTTCAAGACTGGATATATGATCATGCAATCAACGTGAACCTAAGAAGTGGACCTCATCAGGTCTAGGTAAGTCAGAATCGCATTACCATCAAGTTAGAAAATAAAGCACTCAAAGAAGTAGGAAAGACACCAACTCCTAGTCCTTCTAGGAGCACATTGATGGAAAACGATGCTTTTCTTGTCCAACCCTCTGTGATGCAGAAAACCCCCACTCCAGGTGAGGTGGTGCAAGTGGAACTCCCTACTTGTCCAAAGGAAGTCTCAGACCCAAAACATGAAGTCTCAGAGATTAGAATGAAGCAAAGAAGCACCTGTCCTAAAACAAAGATCACCTCTGCCATCACATCTTGACCATCAAAGCAGATACGGGTACGGAAGGGTGAACTTTCCCAAGAAACTTCGGCTAAAGCCTCAACCAAACCCTACTCTAGTGATCAACATAAGATGCCTAATAAAATGTTTCTCTGACAATCATCCACAAAAATAATGTCTATCTGGGTACCCAAGAAGTCGATGAAGACCGACCCACAATCAAAACAAATTTGGGTGCCTAAGGCTTGCTTGTGGGCTCAAGTAGCCACCCATAAGCTTCACAAGACAAAGCTCCATTCACGAAAAATCACACATGCATCAACAGGCACTAACAAGATCACTTGTAAATGGGCCCCTAAAAAGCCTCATTTCCAAGTAAATACTCATGTAGAGTCTCCCATAGTGCACATGCAGTCAACTTATAAAGCCACACATTATGTTTGGCGATAGAAAACTTGTAATAAATCCCTCGACCCCAAATTTGTAAATTCATCCCCACCTACTAATTGCATCATCCTCACACTGCACAATTCCACTTAGCACATAGAACTCTTCATTCACTAACTACACACATGATCATTGAGCACCAACTGACCCACTAACCTTACCATGGTGCCTCATGTTAATGTTGTAATTGGGACAAATGGTCATATCTTTTCCACTACAATGTTAACATGTGCTTCTATATTCTCACAGAGTCAGCAAACAAGGAAGTAGCATGATAGAAGTAGCAAGAACCAGTTCATAGGCAGGGTCAAGCCCTCAAATAGTTGACATCGAAACCCTCCTCCTCAAGAAACAGCTGACAGAGAGACCCTAGGAACCGAGGGCAGTTCACATACTTCCAATTTAGGACCCTCCACAAGGGCACACCTCACAGGTCGGCAAGCATGCCCATTGGTTCAGTGATATTGCAGGATCACTAGGAGATGGTACCTACTTTTGGGAGGCTGAAGTAGAATTTAATGGCAAGTGGGGAAGATACCACTTCTTCACTCGCGAGTTTGAAAAGTACCAAAATGCAAAAAATATGACATCAATATGGACTAGATCCGGCTTGGATAGTTACTTCAGAGCTATGTTGCCCAAACCCGATTTTATGCGTTGCTCATACATGATCAACACCCTCATGCCTAGTAGAGCCAAGGGAGGAGATAGTACCTTTGTGCTTTCCGCATTAACACGAGGACATGAATTAAAGAGGTTCAAGCTGACCACCAACTTAGTACAAGAAGCCCTGGACATGAAGGGCATGCATATTTTGACACAAAAGGAAACCCTGATTCCTAGCGAATGAAGCACAAGGACCTCAACAAATTGAAGGATATGGTGACCATGACTCCAACCATTGCTCTCTGCTTACGCACATGTATGCAACATTTTGCCTTCCCTACTCAAGAACACTTTACCATGCCACCAAAGAAAATTTGGTTCAATTTGTATCTAGCGGAAAAGAGAGCCTCACCATCAATATGCTCCATTGGATCATCAACCAAATTCACCTTGCGCATGAGCGGTGGAACAAGATACAAAAGAATGTACTTCATGGATGTTATGCTCTTACCAGGATAATTTCCAGGTGTTTGGCTTATTATGTACCCATCCAATGAGCATTGGTATGGTCAAGAGTTTAGGAGTTCTAGAGAAGAGCATCAACTGCAGGCCCACCATCAAAGAAAATGAGGGGAACCATTCAGATACCCTATGCACACTCACACCAGAGGTGACACTGCCTCAACATAGATGTGTTCACCTGTTCACTATTCGATTAGCTAGGTAGAGTATAGAGGGACCAAACCTTGTCTTCCATCCTATCCCTTATGAATTGGAATTTCTAAAGGGCTACTTTGGATGACTTAATTGATGAAGAAATCGCTTGAATGATCAATGAAACAAGTCTTGAGATTGTAGAAGACGAGACCAGAGTACAACACACAACTATGGAGACTTCAACCCCTACCCAAACTGAAGTAGTAGAAGTAGACGAAGATGAAGAAGAGACCAACAAAGAAGAATCAGATGAAGAGCATGTCCAGGAACATGAGGTAATTCCAGAGCTTGTGGGAGCACCAACCTACACTGCATAAATCAAGAGACTATACGAGACCATGAAGAGAGTCCAAGAGCATCACCAATTATCATTAGAGATAGGGAAACTACTGAACAGCCAAATGTTAAGAGAAGAAGGGGTAGATAAACTATTCATCAACTCTCTGAACCTTCATGCTGACACACTTGGGCTTGATGAAACCATTCACTCAGCCATGGCTTACATTCTCCGCTTTGAACAACGAGTACCTACACACCTTGTTCGATCCAGAAAGCAGATTCATATAGATGTTTCGACACCGATTTACACCACCCACAGAATACCACGATGCACCCTTGTGCCCACCCTTTGGACCCTCACCTCGAAACCCACCCCCTTCACCTAACACTACAAAACAAACTTCTTCTCATGAAACCACCACCATAATCACCACCACAACTGAACCCATTCTCACGACCCTCTTGTCGTCATTATCACGTCTGGAAACCACTGAAGTTGTAAACATGACTATGGGATATCATCTTATTTCTGATGTTACATGATTTCCTTTCCCTCTGGCACCCAAATAGGATGGGCTGCCACACCCATGTTCATAACACTTTTCATAAACATCACATCCATCGCACCTACGTCCCTACATAAATGGTAGCACACACTTTTGATTGTATGGACACATCACCACCCATTGTACCACTCCCTCCATCCACACTACCACAATCTCCCCTTCCCCCTCCACCCACATCACATCTTATTTCCACTACATTCACCACCCCTCCCCTTATTCCCATTCCCCCTGCATCATCCACCTTCCCAACATCTATGCATATAAATAACATTTTTTCTATGCTACATCAATGCATATATTAGTTGTAGAATGAATATCATGCTTTAGAAGATTGTCACCTTGATATACTTGTGAAACAACAAAAATTACAGGAGCAACTGACAACCTTAGAAGAAGAGAACATAGCACTCAATCAATGCTATACTACTCTAGAGCAAGCCCACCAAACCTTATTGGACAATCCTTGACAATCAGATTCTCAAGACATTCGAAAACTAGAAGCTTTAATTGAAGTTCATCAGGCTGATAATATCAGATTACATCGTAATCTGGCATTACTGGAGGAGCATATGGCAATTGCTCTAGAGGAGAACAAATGACTTCAAAAGTAGAATGAAGAGAATCTGGAAATGACAATGGAAGGCTTTCCTCAAAAGATAGATCCAGAAAAGTTTAAAGCTAGTCCTTCAGACACAATGAGGACCATCCTTGATACATATGCTGATCTTCTTAAAGCGCATGATGCCTTGAAAATAGAACGGGACACCCTTCGTCGACAACTAAGGGCACAAGAAGAGCAAACAAGGGTCACAATTTCTATATCAACTACCGAAGAAGTGGACGTGCTCAAAGCACATGTTGCAGAATTGTAGAGTAAATTACTTCAATACGAAAGACAACCATCCCCCGTCATAGAATCGGAACCTGAAGAGTTGGTACCCATCAAAGTCGAAGGGTCATATGAGGGACCTTATGTACCTATGCCCATGCCAGGGGGTCAACAAATGGCTGAAGGATTAGACACACTCGAAGTCGAAGCCCCAAAATGGCTACAGAAGCTAGAAAAGACAAGAAGCACACATGACGACAGAGTTGTGGTTCAAATCCAATCAATGTCCAAGATTCAGGAGACTATCATCAAGTCAGAATACTTCAGACTTATGTCCCATCATTGATGGATAGGAATAGTCGATGATCAATATGTGCCATACTGCATACTACTTGCGGACTATAATACTGAAATTCAACGATGTACTGGCAAGGTACCGACTTTTGCTACTCAATTTGGTCCTCACGACATACCCGAGAGTGCTGCACGTGGATCCATCTACCAACCCACTTGGCGGCTATGTCTTCTCGAAACATATTTGGAGATGGTTCGTACATGGAACAATATGGCACTCTTTATCAAATACAACCCATGTTACGCTCCAGTACTTAGAAGATGCACGTGGCCAAAATTTGCAATCACTGTTAAGAATGTAAAAGGCTATGAGAAATGGCTCAACTATGTGTACCTAGCACCGCCACGGGGACCTGCCACAGTAGCTTATATGATCTCAACCATCTGCCACTAGGGTACCAGACTACAAAACATACCTGATGTTATGGCCCAGATGTGTATGAAGATATTTGAATTGATGTTGGTCACTTTCCGGACTTTCAAGGACATTAAAGATCCTCACTTCTCTGTAGTTGGCTTCAATGAAGGAAATCTAGATTTAGTGTATGACATGAGTGCAACCCCTTCCATTAATGTAATCTATGCATGGCATGCAAGGATCACGTACCTCTTAGCCTATTACAAACAGACCTTTGAGGAGATGTTCATTGTAGGGTTCTGGGGGTACCATTCAGAAATATTCATTCCCAGACCCTCACGTCTCCTACAACTATTTGATGTGGAGAGGAACATTCTAATCAGTTGCACCTGCCACATTCGGAAGTCCCATATCTAGTGGATTGGGATACACTACTTATAGATCTTGCAAAAGGATTAAGGCTTGAAGAACACCACCTCGCCTCTGATGTCGTTGAGTTCTATATCAAGAAACACCCTCGACAAGGGTCTGTCAGGGACGACAGACACGAGAGAGGGGGGAGTGTTGAAAGTCAAGGGCTAACTCGTCAAGGAAATATGTGCCAAGGAGAAGAGACAGGAAGCACGAGCTGACAAAGGAGCCAACAAAGAAAGGACTGATGGAAATGTACTATCTCCAACAATTGGTATCATAGCAGGTTGTCGCTTCATCTAGGGTGCCATCAATACTCCTCCGTTTGCAGTCTCAGAATCGCACGAATTTTGGTGAGCATACTCAACAGGTTTTTGAGATCAAAGAAGCTTTGCTATGTGGTGCCAAAATCACGATTTGAGCTCGTTTCGACCTCCGAACGCACTATCGCAACGCTTGTGCAGGCTATTTCATCTTTTTATGCCAAAGATATATACTAGTTTCTGTTCTCAGTATAAGCGTCTCGAAGTCTACTACAGGTCTAGTGGAATTTGTTTGGGCAATTTTGTTCAACTTTTTGAGATACAGTCAATTTACTGCATCAAGGTATTTTAGTCACCGCCCATGGCTGAAAGCAGTGATGTATTCCGTATGTTGGTTGTTGAGGATAAGTCGGATGGTACTAACTACCCGTTGTGGGCTTATATGATGCAACATGTATTGGTTGCAAAAGGACTGTGGAACATTATGCAGGGTGTTGAGAAACGTCTTATCACACCTGCAATTGTTACAACAGCAGGTACTGAAGCTAATGCAGAAGGTGTCGAAGATGATGATATTCTGCATATTCCTATTCATGCTACGATTTTTGTTGCACCTCTTGCAGAGCAAATTCGTTGGGATGGCAGAGATGCCCATGAACGTGCATTGATAGCTTTGTCTATCAAAGTGCCATTATTCCTCACATTCGCTCTTGCAGAATAGCTAAGGATGCTTGGGATACACTTACCACATTGTATCAAGCTAGGAATGAGGCTCGTGTTGCTTGCCTCCGAAAACAATTGGAGAGTGAGCACATGAATGAAGGTGATTCCATGGATAGTTTTCTAATAACGATCAAAGACTTTAAGGAACAATTGATTTCTATTGATGAGGTTATACCAGATAGCTCACTTGTGCAGACTGTTCTGAATGGTCTTCCTGATTCATATCAGAGTTTTGCTTCTACTCTTCGGTTGATGATGAAAGGCAATCCAAATGCCTTGTCTTTTGAGGAGTTAATCTCTGTTTGTTGCAGGAGGATCAATCCACACAGAACAGGTCCATATGCGTGTTGCAGATCAAGCTTTCCTGGCTAGTTAGAAGGGCAAAGGAAAATTAAGCTCTTCAACTAGTAAGCAAAAATCTGCAAATGCTGCACATTCGAAGAAGGAAGATAAAAATGAGAAGAAATCAGAAAACCAAAAATTGTTTTGCAAGTACTGTAAAGCGAATGATCATATCATAAAGAAATGTGCAAAACTGGCTGCTAAAGAGGCAAAGAGGAAAGAGGCTGGAATGGTTGTTGTAGAGGCCTCTACACCAAAACCAGAGTCTACTAATCTTGTGCAGGAAGAAGAATGGGTGTTTACTACTGTTTGTAGTTTTGATCCATCTTCTCATGAATAGTGCATGTCTCCAGTAGACTCAGATGTTTGGTACTTTGACAGTGGGGCGACCAAACATATTACCTCGTAGCGCAGTTTCTTCTCTTCACTCAATCCTACCCCTACAGGGAATACTATTACATGCGCCAACAACTCCTCTTATCCTGTTATGGGAGTTGGTAAGATCATTTTGACCATTATTGATGGTAGTTCTTTCACTTTGTCAGATGCTTTGTTTGTGCTAGGGATCAAGAAAAATCTGTTATCAATTTCTGCATTAACCAAGATTGTCTTGGTTGTGAAATTTGTTGATGACAGGTGTACAATATGATCTATCACATGGCAACGTGATTATTGCTTCTAGCATTTTATGTCGTGGGCTGTATAAGCTCATAGACTATGAAAGATCTGTGAATGATTCAGCATGTGCAATACATGATTCTCAGGCTATGTCAGATGCAAAGCTTTGGCATGCACGCTTTGGTCATCTGAATTTTGCTAGTTTGCTATGCCTACAAAAATCTAAAATGGTGTCCTCTTTGCCCAAACTTGAGGCACCTGAAAAAAATGTTTGTGAAGCCTGTATTTTGGGCAAAATGTTGCGTTTCTCATTTCCAAAAGATGGTTTGATTCGGGCTACTAAAAAATTACAGCTTCTACATAGTGATGTCTGTGGTCCTATGTAGACACCTTCTTTTGGAAATTATCTTTACTTCGTGACTTTCATTGATGATTTTTCTAGGCATGCATTGGTATATCCATGGAAGGAAAATTCCGAAGTGTTCATGTGCTTCAAATAGTTTTTGGTTTTGGTTGAAAATTTGTCAGCATGTAAAATGGGCACCCTCCATTGTGATCGAGGGGGGGAATATATGTCTTCTGATTTTAATGCATTTTTGGCTGAATGTGGGATAAAAAACCAGTGTAAAATGCCATATACACCTCAACAGAATGGAGTTGCTGAACAAAAGAACACTTATGGAGATGGAGATGTGTATGGTCAAGAGTCAGGCTTTGCCATATAGTTTCTGGCTTGAGGCTATCATGTGTGCATCATATGTACTTAGCAGGTGTCCCACTAAAGCACTACAATCTATCACTCCATATGTTGGCATGATTGCAAGCCATTTGTTTCTCATATGCATGTTTTTGGTTGTTTGTCATATGCATTAGTGCTTGAACAACATCGCAGAAAATTGGATGATAAAGCAGTAAAATGTACTTTTGTTGGGTACAGTTCAGAAAGTAAAGGCTATCATCTGTATCATCCACAGAATAAACACATTCTGGTTAGCTGTGATGTTGTTTTTGTGGAAGATGCTATTCAACCATTGCTTTCATGTACTAAGGAGACATCTGTTAGCTCCAAAGACATGTGTGATACTTTGCTGCCTCTTTTCACAGGTGGACAGTCTAGTGCTAGTCCTAATGAGGCAACTTCTCAGCCTTTGCAAGTTTCATATGATGATGTAGATCATGCCACTTTTTATGCAGATTTACATGATGCACTTGTTGATGAGAGAGCTGACATAAAGGAGGCAAAAACTATGCCAAAAATGGCTGGTGCAGACCTTACGTGATAGCAAATTAGATGCACCTCTATCATATTGTACCCATTGAGGCTCTCATAGTGCCTCTTTTGCATCAGAATTCTATGCTATGGCTGCATCTAGTCTTTGTGATGAGAATGAGCCTGTTTCGTTTGATGAAGCACAAAATTCTGAAAATTGGATGGCTGTTATGCAATCAGAATATGATGCTATAATGAAGAATGGTACTTGGTCTTTATGTGACTTGCCTCCTTGCAAGAAGGCCATTGGCACTAAGTGGGTATACAAGCTGAAGCATAAATTAGATGGTACATTTGACAGGTGTAAAGCTAGGCTTGTTGCAAAGGGTTATGCACAAGAAAGAGGCATTGATTTTGATGAGACCTTTGCACCTACATGCCGTATGACTACTATTCGATGCATATGTGCACTTGCAGCTCATCATGGTTTGAATGTACATCAGTTGGACATTAAAACAACATTTTTGAATGGTGACTTACATGAAGAAGTGTATGTTTTTCAATCCCATGGCTTTGTGCAAAAAGGGCATCAAAACCGAGTGTGCAGGTCAAAGAAGGCATTATATTTTTTAAAGCAAGCACCACATGCTTTGTATGAGAAGATACATGCCTATCTAATTGCACATGGTTTTGAGAACAGTACAACTGAAAGCACCTTATATGTTAAGCGTGCTAATGATGTACTTCTTATCATTGTGGTTTATGTTGATGACATGCTGCTCACTGGTCCTCATGAGAGGCATATTGTTGATTTTAAGGCTGATTTGCATGCCTCATTTGAGATGTCTGATTTGGGGCATTTGCATCACTATTTGGACATTCAGTTTATGCATGTTGATGGTGGAATGGCTTTGTGTCAAACAAATATATTGACACATTATTGCAGCATTTTGGCCTTGAGGACTGTAAGACTATTGCTACTCCTATGGAGATAGGTTTATGATTGAGTCTTCATGATGCTAGAGATGCATTTGATGTTGTTCTCTATTAGCAAGCTGTTGGGTGCGTGATTTACTTATGCATTACTCGGCCAGATATTTAGTTTGCTGTCTCACAGATGAGCAGGTTTATGCATTGCCCAAGAGTCAAGCATTGGCACGCGGTTAAGCGCATCTTTCGCTACTTGAGTGATACTCGGTTACTTGGGTTGTTTTATCCCAAGGGGGGATCACTACCGCCAAATTTGCATGCTTTTTCTGACTTTGATTGGGTTGGTTGCTATGACACTCGTGTGTCCATTAGTGGCTTTTGCTTCATGCTTGGTAGCTCATCTTGGTTGAGCAAGAAGCAGCCTACTGTGGCCAATCCAGTTGTGAGGCTAAGTATAGGGCAGCTTTCACAGTGATTGTTGAGTGTGTGTGGCTTAGACACCTTATGGCTGATTTGGGTGTTGGTCAGTCTTTTGCCACCACCATCTTCATTGACATTCAGAGTGCATTGGAAGTTGCGAGGAACCCTATGTTCCATGCTCGCACTAAGCACATTGAGGTGCATTATCACTATGTCAGGGAGAGGTTCTCTGCTGGGGAGATTAGCTTGGCATATGTGCCTACGCAGGAGAATGTTGCAGACCTTTTGACAAAGGCTCTACCTAGGGAGAAGTTTGAAGCTTTCTACAAAGCTTTGGGGTTACTTCCTTTTGTGGAGTTATTTCCACATAGCTTGGCACTTCCTTATACATGAGTGCCAAGTCCTTGTTCACCGCATCACTCCCAGGGGGGTTTTATTGATATATTTAGGTAGTGATGTGTGTGAACACACTAGGACCGCCGGGGCACTTTTTTCCCTCTTTAGGAGGTTTTTTCCTCCAGCTTGTATATATGCCTAGTGCCCTAATGGGCTACTTATCTTTGTACATTCTCTAGTAATACATTCAGTATTGTGTGTTGTGCTCCAAGCTTCTTCCCCTTCCTTATGTTGTTTGTGTGCTTTCATAGACGTCTATCTCAAACAACTACCATATGGAATGGAAGTAGTTCCAATGGAATTTATAGTTCCCAACCTAAGAATTTCTGCCCAATGTAGCTTATCCAAAGAACAAACAGAGAATGAAAGATGCAAAGAGTTATTATGGTTACAAGAGGATAGTTATTCTGATTACAAGAGGATAGATCGCAAGCTGCATACATTGCACAGGTTATTCAAAGAAGATGCCAAGCATGGCTGGAACAACACTTACAACATAAGCAATTCAAAGAAGGTGAATGTGTATTTTTGTATAGCAGCAAGCAAGGACAATGAGCTAGCAAATTGAAATTGAGGTATATTGCTCCTTTTCAGATGGCTCAGCAGATTAGTTTGTCAACTTATAAACTATGTGATGAGCAAGGGAGGATATTCTAAGGACCGATCAATGGGTTCTAAATTGACTTGTTTCCGCATAAAAAACAGAACCAAATGAAAATCTAGATAAAATCAGGCTATCCATATATATATATATATATATATATATATATATATATATATATATATTGGAGGAAATCAAAGCATATTGAAATAGTGTGATTCATCGAACAAACTATTTTCGGACCAGAGTCCAACTGCACAATGTCAAATTATGTAGTTAATTGTTTACTCCAAACGTAATGTGGAAGATTAATTCTATAGTCGTTAAGGATAACTGGTCCTTCTAAAATCAAAAGATGCATACAATGAAGGTTAAGTACAATGGTGGGAAATTTGATAATTGCAATTGTGGGGTTAGCCTTGAGTATGTGGATACTACTTCATGCGAAGTGGGAGTTATATGATATTTTATTACAAAAACTCTGATTTTAAATATCAAGTATATAAACAATATTGTTTAAATGGAGTGAGCTTATTTTCATATAATTCATCTTACGCCATATGGTGTTTTCCTATCACTATTTTTCATGCAAGCCAATAGAGAGTTGATGGTGTTGTCTTATATCGATCTTGCCATAACAAAGAAATGGCTTCCTTCATGAATCCCACTACCAGATGATGAGTCACCTCCTCCAATCATTCCTAGTTCCCATAAAAGAAATATGAGGAGGGTTGGGCAAAGAATACTCGTAGAGAAGGTAGAGACACACATCTGGATGGTGGCATTGGAAGAATTTGGCGAGGAAGAAGATGATTCAACAATAGTAAAGGATCACTTATAGAGAAGGATTATGCTAGAATACACTTTTCAGGATTTTACAATAGGAACTCTCGATGGAACATTCGAAGACCATGTGATGGCTCAAAAATGTAGACTTTCTTGACTTTGCATGTTCTCCATGGCAACACTGGAAGACTAGTGATCCTCTGCAGCTATTGCACATAGCACAAATGGAGGACAATAATATTTATGGTAATTTTTATATATGTTGATATATTTTTGTAGTGATGGTGTGTACAGACTTAAGACTCTCATGGCACTTTTTCCCTCTTTAGGAGGTTTTATTCCCATGGCTTGTATATATGCCTATAACCATAATGGGCCATTTATCTTTGTACATTCACTTGGTAGTACATTCAATATTGTGTTGTTCTCCAAGCTTTTTCTTTTTACTTGTGTTGTTTATGTGCTTCTAAAGACATCAAAATCCAATATTTAGTACCAAAGCATATCACCACTTTATCTAGCGCATCATCGACACCCCTTTGGTCGCAGTCTCAACATCACATGAAATTGGTGAGGATATTGAAGGCATTCAAAACAAATTCACTTTGTGGCATCAAAATTTTGATATAAGCACCTTTTGGACTCCGAACTCACTATTGCCGCGATTATATATATATATATATATATATATATATATATATATATATATATATATATATATATATATATATATATATATATATATATATACACACACACACACACAACATTTGATTTTCCATTACAAGCACTTCCAAGTCTCTTACAGTTTTAGCCGAGCTCAATATCATGTTTCTATTCAAATTTTTGAGATACTATAATTTTGAGCATCAAGGTATTTAGTCATTGGCTATGGCTGAAAGCAATGATGTATTCCGTATGTTGGTTGTTGAGGATAAGTTGGATGGTACTAATTACCCATTGTGGGCATACATGATGCATCATGTATTGTAGTAAAAGGGTCGTGGAATATTATGTAATGTGTTCAAAAATGTACTACTACACTTGCAAATATAGTTATTAAAGGTGATGTACATAGCATTGAAGATGATGATCTTCAATCTCATGGTCCTATTGTGATTCTTCCTACATCTACTACAGAACAACTTTGTTGCAATGGTAGAGATGCTTAGGCACATGCATTGATAGCTTTGTCTATCAAACATTCCATTATTCCTCACATTCACTCCTACAAGTCAACAAAGGATGCTTGCGATACACTTATAACTTTATATCAGGCAAGAATTGAGGCTCGTGTTTCTTAAGATACTCATTTGTGGATGTGCAAGGTTGTAAAGGAAGAGGAAAGATGTCTAAAAGCGAGAGAAGAAGGAACTTCTCAAGAAACCAGATTCGTTAGAGACCCAACCTACACACGGATGATCTTTCCACATGAGGAATTTTAGCCTCATGATTGGGCACAAATCTTAGCCACCATGGACATTCCTATCAATGAAGAATAGTGGACACCTCATTGTGATGAGGAGGGTTATGATATCTCTGTGTTCATGTGTGAGCCCTTGCTAGAAGAATGTGACCCTAGTGATATCATAGAAGAAGAAGAGGATGACGACAATCTATAGTCCTTGTGTTGTTGGTGTGCTCCCATAGACCTAAAGTCCAATGACTGGTATTAGAGGAGGTCACTGCTTCATCTAGGGTGTTGTCGACATGCCTCCGATCACATACTTAGAAGTGCACAAACTGGTGAGCATACTCTGAGCTCGTTTTGGCCTCCAGATTCACTATCGTAGTAACTGTGCAAGAAATTTCATCCTTTTGAGCCAAACATATATACAAGTTTTGATTCGCTAGTACAACCACCTAGAAGTCTGTTGTAGGTTTAGTGGAGCTTGATAGGGTAGTTCTACTCAACTTTTTGAGTTACAGTTTGTTGGCACTTAAGGTCAAACAGGAGGAGTGAAGGTGCATCGAAGAAGTGGACACACAAGAGGAGGGATCATGTAGGGAGTTCAATATGGGATGGAAGAAATCTATCAAACAAGTCTAATCATTTCTATTTCTGTAAAGAAATTAGCTGCCTTCAAAAAAGACTGGAATGAATAAACTTGGGAATTCTCAAATGTTCTTTTTGAAGAAAACCACATGCATCTACCCCATGCACCTTAACTTAACAAATACTCCAAGAAGTACATGTCAAATTTTCAGAAGAAATCCCTATAAAAATAGTGATTTTCATCACTAAAAACCATTGTAAATATCATTTCACATTTTGAAAACGCTATTTTGTTCAATCCGAGGATTCCTCAAGCTTGAGGAGTATTAGAAGTATCATCCTACCAATTTTCATAATTTTTAGACTTCATTTGAGACCCCAAATAAGCCCTCGAACCTAATTTTTAACTAGGTTGGACACTAGGTTTGGACAATGCCAAAAGCTTGTGAAAATTTATAAAAGGAGCTAGAGAGCTCATTTATGGGGTTAGTTGGTTAGAGATTTGAGCTTTGTAAGAGAATTCTTTTGTAATCAAAGACCTTCCATTGTTCCACTCTTTGCTCTTACCTCGTGAACATGTGTGTGTGTATGTATGTGTGTGCATGCTTGTGTGCTTTCACTCATGCACTTATGCCTTCATTTGCTCACGGTCCTCATACCAGTCCTCATGTCTCTGTGGATTGATATTTATGAGGTGAATCTCCTCACGTTGGTACTTGCCATTGTGCTAGAGTGACACAAAATTTGGTGCCATTGCTAGGGAGAGAGCTTCGAGGATGAGCATGTAATGGTAACATGTAGAGTAGCGATGTTGGAAGGTAAAAAATATCCATTTTTTGTTTAGTTTTTGATTTTTTTTCTCCATCTTCTTCATCATCATCATCACCATTTTCTCCCATCTTCAGCTTCGCCTAAAATCTTTGTTTTCCAATTGTACATTCACTTCATTTTCACTTGTGGCTCTGAGCAAGAAGTGGAGAGGATGTTCAAAGTTGAGATGTTGAAGAAATATTCTTGAAATACTCTCAATATACCCAAAAGCTGAGTGACCAGTCCCAGATGTGACATGACCTATAGCAAGTATCATGAGGGCTGTATCTTGAGTTTGGAGGGTGACTTTGCATTTGTACATCTACAGACACATAGAGTTGACAAGGAGGACATAAGGTACACATATCTACAAAGATGTTTGAATTTCAACTTCAAAAACTCCAAGTATCGTGTCCGGTTGAGTTCAGGTATCACGATACCCAAACTCCCATGTATCGCGATACTTGTTGAGTTTCGTGTATCATGAATACACAAGTATCCTATCACGGAATATTTGGTATCACGTATCACTAGATCGTGTATCATGATACTTCCCAAGTATCGTGTATCGCGAAGGTTAGTATCATGAAGTCCAAGTATCACTAAATTCTTGTTTTGTGTATTGTGAGCCAAGTGGTATCATATCGCGAGAAGTTGGTATCATGTATTTCTGGATAGTATATTGCAATACTTCCCAAGTATCGTGTATCGCTACATCCAGTATCCTATTGTACAAAGACAAGTATCGTATCGTGGATCAACTGGTATCATGTATCGCTTATTTGGAGTATCGTATCATCAGGACTGATATAATGTATCATCCAGATTGGGGTATCGTGTATCATCTTGGCTCAAGTATCATGTATCATTTTCTCCTAAGTATCACCAATACTTCCTAAGTATCGTGTATCGTCTGTCTTGAAGTAATCGTAGAGAGATCTTGTTTGCCTGTTTTGACCCATAGAACCCTGAACTGACATAACTTCTTCATATGAAATCCATTTGTGGTGATTTTAGGTTCGTTGAAAAGCTCATTTCAAATCCCATAAGGTCTGAACTCATTTTTGTAAAATTAACATGGGAAGTTTTAGATATAGTATTTTGAAGTTGAGCCTTAGGTGGGATTAGGAAGCCAAGCGGCTCCAAAGGACTTTGATCAATACAAAGGGGAAATTTTAGACTTATAGACAAGGCTTATGAACTTGAGATCACATAGACACCTAGGAAAAGATAGAAAAAGTATAAAATCATATGAGGCTAGTGTCAACCATATAGCTAGGTCATGGGCACAACAACTTAGTGGTTATCCAAATGAGCTAAGTTCAAACACAAGTGACTCACAAATGTCTTATAACATGGAGAGACCCACACATAGCTCAAGCACTACCTATTTACAAACACCAAAAGGTCCCTGTAAGAGACAATTGGAATATATCAGGACTAACCAATTAGGTGCATGCATCTATGAGGATGGTCTGAAGCGATGCGTTGTCCAAATCAAAAATCCCGATCAACCCTTCGGAGTTGAACACCCAGTGGTCAAGTTTGAAGATGGTTTTTATATTGATAAGCAAGGAACCATGTACGTGGTTATGAGCTTACCATACATTACAGATGAGTTTGGAAATATCATTCTTGAGAACGAGATATGAGACATAGAGCAAGGAGACCTAGGACAAGAACCCGACTGCTAGAGGTAAGTCAGCCTTGACCAGGGTAGTAACTCCAAAGTGGATTCCCCAAGACAATAAAAGCATAAAACTATATCTGAATAGAGAAATAGAGGAAGCCTTTTGGAGATTCAAGCCAGATCAACTTAGCAAAATGGGTAGAGTCACCATCCATGAGTTCAAAGATCCTGAGACACCAAGCAAAGTCGTATATCTGGATAACACATCAGAGAGAATGTTTCTGGTATCAGAGCATGATAGGCATGCATACACTTGGCAAGGTAAATTGATCTTGCCTCCACCAAGATCTAATATCTCACATGGCCTCCAAGGAGTAGGATCATCCTAGGCTCATGAACACCAAAGGGACAGAGCCAAAGAGAGACTGAAGGTAAGCTTGATGAGGATTTGAAGGTGAAAGAACTGAAAGAGAGAGACATCAAGCACATAGGCATCAAAGAGATGAACATGATTTTCCATTACCTATACCGCGAGAATACCGAAGAACCTTTAGAACCTCTCAAGTGCTTAAGGCAATGAAGAACTACTTTGACGGGTGAGGAGATCCTTATGATCATGTGGCCGACTTCAAACATGTGTTAAGAGTTGAACACATCGAGGACTTGTTCACATAGTTCGACGCATTTGGATTGACTCTCAAGGGTATTGCTTAGCTTGGTTTCGACCCGTAAACAACCACAATTACCAAAACATATGTCAACTGCTAGAAGAATTCATTGTAGAATTCCTCAAGAGTGGCATCAAGCACAATACATCATCCTTGATCCAGAACTTCAAGTAGACACCCCAAGAAACACTGCGACCTATAGGAATAATGGTTCAGACAATACTTAGAAAGATGCATTGTCCTAGAGTTACCCACACCGATAAAACAAGTGGTCTTGTTTTTAGATGGCTTACTAAGCACAAGTTAAGATCATATGTATACTTGAAAGAGCCTAGATCCATAGAAGAGTGTGTGCAAATTTATATTGACATAGAAGACAACCTCGATGAGGAGTTAGAATTGTCCAAACTCTATAAAGTTTCCGACAGTTCTACTAGTCATGCCTCCAGAACCTCCACTGAGATAGATGAGATAGTTGAGCAGGTTGCCAAGAAGCTAGGATTCTAAAATAGACAAGCATCAAGGCTCACCTCATTTAAGCGATGTTACAACTGTGGAGGAGACCACATGGCTAATGTTTGCCCGATGACGGCTCAACCCCATAGAAACCCTAATGCTCCATATTGCACTATTGAGAGAAAATACACAAACTACACAACCCAATATTGCCCCTACAATAGGCAGGCTGTTAGACAAGCTTATCAATAACCTTACCAACACGGTAGGTATCAGAATCAATAGCAAAAGCCATATTATAGACCACAATAACAATATCAGGCACCATATAGGCCACAACCAGTCATTGGAAACCAACGACGAGCTCTTGCCAACATGATTCGAGTTAGTTATGCAATGTCAAAGGAGAACCCTATTAGATCATTGGTGCCTATAACTCCTTTCGTCTCAGAAAATGACTCTCATGCTCAGAGTTTTGAGTACTCCTATGAAGATAGTCCACAAGCTTATTACACAAAGTCACTTGAGCATAGTGAGATTTATCGGTATCAATATGAGACACCACATATGGAAGCAAATTGGGAGTGAGAATACTCCAGTGTCATGTATACAAATCCTAACGATAGGCCGCAATCGAGACAAATGAGACCTCAAGCCCCTAGAGGACCATGTTTTAGATGTCAAGGTGACCATTTCATTTGTGAATGTCCCCACCCACCAACTCAAGGACAAGGATAGAACAACAGAATATAAGGCTTTTGTCCTAAGTGTGGCGAAGAACATCTTCTAAGAGATTGTCCCAAGAACCCCTCTAGTGCACTGAAGGTTACACCAATTAATGTGGTAGGCTTAGTGGTGGATTCAAGTTCAAGTAGCAGTAATGTGGCTTCTATACAGGCAATCACTAGGGCATAGGCCTTACAATAGGTTAAACCAGCTGAACAATCAGAGCTTAGTGAACCAGGAGAGCCTAGTAGAAGGAAGACAAGAACATGGAAGGATACCAAGGACAAGGCCAATTGTAAGTGGGCTAAAAAGTTATCTGAACTAGAAGAAACCCTTAAAGATGCAAAAAAAAAAAAAGAAGATATTGCCTCTCAAAATCCCTCACATGTTGAAACTCCATCCACACCACTTCATCCAACCCCACCACCCATTGTAAATAAACCACAACCAGGGTTTGTTCTTGCATATCCAACCCCAGAAGGCTTGGATATGATGTTCAAAGCCTACGAGGCTCGACTTCAAGAAGGGCCAATAGCTACAAACCTCGACAAGAGCTACCCTAGAGCTAATTTAGATATTGAACAGAAAAAAATATGCGTAAAAATGGTAGAATTAGCTTAGGATATGCGTGAGACCAATCAATTGTTCAATCAAAGAAATGCTATCAAATCGGGATTGCACTTTCAGAGCTTATTAGATAGATTAGATCAGCTGGTAAACAAGCCGTAGGTTTTTTTACCTCCATAGACTTAACCAATGGTTGAAAAAGAAAGCTCACCACCAACAAAAGCTTATGTTCATGATTCCATAGATGATGGAACACCTCTTTCAATTGAACACTACTCTCAAGAGTTCTTGCATGAAATACAATAAGAGAAATGGGCCAAGATAAAGGAAAATCCCCCTCCTATTCTTGAGATTGATTCACGATCAATTTCCTCAAGACATTCCATCTATTTATGGAGACCACGTAGAGCAACAAGAAAAAGAAAGATTAGAGTTGCCTCAATTTATAGGCCCATGGGAATCTAAATCTCTTCCAATTAGCGCTTCCACAATATTGATAAGAAATGAAGTCTCAGTGGTTCCAAGAAACACTGAAGTCATGAAGAACACTAAGGTTCAATGTCATCTCACCTTAGAAGAGCTGCTCAAAGTAAAACCTGAGTTATGGAAACATGTGGCAAATCAAGTTCGAGAACTTGGTTCCAATGTGTCAAAAGTAGGCTCTAAGCAAAAAATCCCAGAGATACCTTTAGACAAAATAGGAGGCATGAGTGAAGGTGAAGAAGGAAATACTTATCTTCCAATCACCTACCAAGGTTAGACAACCAAAGCTATCTTAGATTCAGGTGTTGGCATTACAATTGCGACCACCTCCTTGTGGAAGCAATGGGGTAAACCCACATTAAGACCAACTAGAATGAAGCTTCAAATGGCTTATGGCCATATTGAAAGACCTCTAGTATTGCTAGAAGGGATAACTCTAACAACTTGTGGTGTAGAGTTTGAACACACCTTTGCTATATGTGACTTTGGCAAAAATAATGTCTATGAGATGATCCTAGGAAGGCCCTTCCTATGACAACTACAAATAATACAGTATTGGGGAAATAACTCCTTGTATTTGCAACACTTAGGGGTCATGAACAAGGTCAATCTAAAAGATTATACCTTGAGAGATGTACCACCCCTACAGTGGAATCCTATCCAAAAGGCACTAGAAGATTCAATCTCTGTGCATTCTGAAAGTTCATATGATCCATCTTGGATGCATGAAGATACTCATTTGTGGATGTGCAAGGTCATAAAGGAAGAGGAAAGATCTCTAAAAGTGAGATAATAAGGAAGTTCTCAAGAAACCAGATTCGTTATAGACCCATCCTACACACCGATGATCTTTCCAGATGAGGAATTTAAACCTCATGGTTGGGCATAAATCTTAGCCACCATGGACATTACCGTCAATGAAGAATAGTGGACACCTCATTGTGATGAGGAGGGTTATGATACCTCTGTGTTCATGTGTGAGGCCTTGCTAGAAGAATGTGACCCTAGTGATGTCATAGAAGAAGAAGAGAACAACGATGATCTAGAGTCCATTGTGATGGATGGTTGCTTTAATTCAGAGGAGCACTATCTAGAAGAAATAAGAGTATTTACCCAAAAAGAAGAAGAACCTCTCACAAGCGTTAAAACTATAAATTCAAAGGATGGAAGTGAATGTGGTCAAAAGAAAAAGAAAAGAAAAGCAGTGAAACAAGAAGAGGAGGAATCTTCGTTTGATGTACCAAAGAATTTCAAGAAATATGAAGTTGAAGACCGGAAAATTTTGGTAAAAATGCCTAAGAGAGAGGCCATCATAGGAGAAGCGTATGATAATAAAGAAAAGACCAAAAAATTTGTTGTAACCATTGAAGAGAATGAAGAGCGATGTACGTACATAGGTGCAGAAGAAGAAATAGAGCTTGTAGCTATATTAAGGGAATATAGGGATGTGTTTGCATGGACCTATAGAGACTTGAAGGGGGTAGATCTAGAAATATGCTCTCATATGATCCCCATGACGACTAACGCTAAGCTCACCAAACAGAAGCCCTACACATATAATGACACATATGCAGCCAAAATAAAAGAAGAAATTGATAGACTAATTGAAGCTGGATTTATCCATGATATTAAGCATATTGAATGGGTATCCCTCAAGAATGGAAAGTTGCAAGTGTGTATTAACCTTAAAAAAGTTAATGCTGCTACAATTAGAGATAGCTATGCACTTCCAATCACTAAACAGTTATTGGAGCGTGTTGCAGGCAAGGAATTTTATAGATTCCTTGATGGATTTTTAGATTACAACCAAGTAGTCATTGCCCTAGAAGATCAACACAAAACGTTCTTCACCACAGAGTGGGGAATCTTTGTTTATTTTGAATGATGCCATTTGGGCTCACCAATGCACCTGCAACCTTCCAAAGGCTCATGTGCCATGTCTTCAAAGAGTTCTTGCAAAAGAGCTTAGAAGTATATGTGGATAATTTATGTGCCCATTCCCAAGAAAGAAGACTCCACATCCTTGAGATCAGACAGATCTTCAACAAGTGTAGAGAATATCGTGTGTCTGAACCCAGAAAAGTGTGTGTTCATGCTACATCAAGGTAAGATCTTAGGTTATATTGTTTTTAAGAACGGAATATCAATAGACGAGGACAAAGTAAGAGCCATAGCGGAATTGCCCAGGCCAAGGAATGTTAAAGAGGCACAAGCCTTTATGGGCCATTTTGGATATTACCGCATGTTTATCCACATGTATGCGATCATAACTAAACCTCCTTACACTCTGTTGACAAATTTTGAGTGGAATAATGAATGTGAAACTTCCTTCAATGAGCTAAAGAGACGTTTGTGCACAACACCAATACTGACAACTCTCGATTGGAATAAACCATTCCATGTTCATGTAGATGCATCAAATTATGCAATAGGATGTGTGCTAGCACAACCAACATGTGAAGGAAATCTAGATTTGCCTAGTTGAACGCAGATGAACGAAACTATACCACAATTGAAAGAGAAGGTCTAGGCATGGTATATGCTGTGAAGAAGTTTAGACACTATCTATTGGCCAACAAGTTCAAGTTTTTCACTAATCATCAAGCTTTATTATATTTGGTCAATAAACCTTGCAACACGAGACACTTAGCAAGATGGTTCCTCTTACTAATGGAATACGATTTTGAAGTGGTTGTTAGGAAAGGCAAGACCTACCTCATGGAAGATCACCATTCTTGCATTACTTAAGGAGAGTCATTGCAAGGAGTTTTTGATGAATTACCCAATGCTTATCTGTTCAATTTAGAAGTTGTTCCTAAATGGGTAAATAAGTTGGTACCAATCCTACCCTTTGGACCAACAAATAAGAATGTGAAAACGAACAAAGAAGAAATTGTCAAATCACAAAAATATCACATATTGGCTAGAAGCATGTACAAACAAGATACAGAGGGTGTATTAGCGTGTTGTGTCAAGGATGATGAACATAGTAATTGGTTGCAACAAGCCCATGAAGGATTGCTAGGAAATCACTATTCTAAACAACGAACATTGCAAAATCAGAAATGTTTAGGAGTGTATTGGCCTAGTATGGACAAAGAAATACATGAGCAGATTAAGAATTGTCCAATGTGCAAAGAGACCCCCAGTGGAGCATGGTACCCTTTATCACATGTCATTAATTCCGGATTGGAGCGCTCCATTGGTAGAATTTATGAGATTAGAATATTACCTAGGGAGGCTAGTCTAGCAAGAAAATAGAGCATGGAGCAAGAAGCTCAGGATTATGCCTTAATAGGGGACAACCTATACCAAAGATGCAAAGATGGTAACTTAAGATTGTGCGTTCATGAATCAAACTATTTGAAAGTCTTAGAAACGGCACACAGTGGTGTTGCAAGTGGACACTTTGGGCCTGATTGAGTAATTAAGACCATTCTATTCTTAGGACTTTGGTGGCCCACTCTTCATATGGATCCACATACCTATGTGAAGAAATGTGATACATGCCAATGTGCACAATATTTAATCTGAAAATACGAGATGTGTTTGAGACCAATGATGGGTGGACGTGCATTCTCGAAGTGGGGTATAGACTTTGTAGGTCCTATTAACCCCCCAGCTAGAAACTCCCATGCAGAGTACATTATTGTAGCCATAGATTATCTTACAAAGTGGGTAAAAGTAAAAGCCACAACAAAGAACGATGCTCTAACTATGGCTCAATTCTTATTTGAGAACGTGTTCACCAGATATGGATTACCAATAGAGTTAGTAAGAGCATACAAAAGCTTGGAAAATCTTTTACTTTCGAACTCCTTGAAATAGGTTGTGCACATCCTAAGGTACACACTTCTTGAACGAAGTCATTGAAAACCTTCTCCAAGAATTCTTGGTGATACATAAGAAGTCAGCCCCCTATCATCCACAAGCTAACAGACAAGTCGAGAGCACAAATAAGATCCTATTTTATGTATTGACAAAACTAGTAAATAATAAACACTCAGATTGGTATAAATAGCTTCATCATGTTGTTTGGGCTTACCGAGTTGCCTACAAAATGGTACTCAATGCCACCCCATTTCAGATGGTCTTTAGGCAAAATGTTGTGCTACCATTGGACTTCCTAATCGTAGCTTTAAAAGTAGCACAAGATCATGAGTAGAATGGAGACGAGTTGTCCTCTAAGATCTTTGATCTAGAATGCTTAGGTGAGACCAGACTACGAGCTGCAACCGGCATCTATGCTACAAAGAAAAGACAAAGTGTATACTTTGATGCACACATCAAGGATAAAGGATTGAAAGAGGGAGACCTAGTGCTGGTTTATACACTAAATCTGCATGCCCGTAAATTGGAAAAACGAGGATATGGACCCATGATCATTAATAAAATTTCCACTAGTGGTGCAGTTCAATTGACCACTCTAGAAGGTGATATCTTACCAAGCTATATAAGTGGATGCTGAGTAAAGCTAAATCAAGAACCTCTTATAGAGGATATGCTAAGGAGACTCAACACTGCTAAGAAGAGAAAAGAAGAAGAGTTGAGAGTTAGAGAAGAAGCACATGGAGAGGCTAGAGAGTGCATTAGACCAAATAAGTTAAGGCGAGTAGGCCTAGATATCAACCTTGAAGCCCCATGATATCACATGGCCATGTGCCAAATATCACGTGCAATTTCTTCTCCAACAATCGATCGACGTCCCTTTGTGACAATAGAGGTAGGACAAGGAAAGAATGTAAGGACTATGAGAGCATTGATTGACGCAGGTGTAGCAACTAGTGTAGTTAGACTTTCATACTGCCAAAACCTGCAATTGAACATCAATCCCATAGAAGCCCATCTCATAGAATTCGGAGGTGTGGAAACCCCTTGTTTGGGCAAGGTGGAACTTCCCATCTACCTTCAAGGTGTCCCAATGACAATCAAAATTCTAGTGTGTCAAGATGAGGACCTTACGAAACCACTTGTCTTGGGTCAAGATTGGATCTATGACCATGCAGTCAAGTTAAACCTAAAAAGTCAACTTCTTCAAGTTTGGGTACATGAACAATGCCTTACATTAGAATTAGAGAATTACATGAGCACAAATCCAAGTAGCACACATTCTCTTAGTTCTTCTAAGACTAATCTTATAGAAGAAGACTTTGTATGTGTTAAAAGCTCTATGATTGTGAAGGAATAATGGAAGAACACTCTCAAAGGCAATTGGACCTCTCTTCTTTTTCAAAGACTACTACAGTCACAACAATTCAATCAAAGAGGCAAGTAAAACAATACAAGAGAACTACTGAATCAAATAGACAAAGAGCATTCAAGAAGAAAGTAGTTGGGCATGAAGCAAATGTGGGTACAAAAAGGAGGACAATCCACAATTAAACCCTATGCTCTCCCACACGAGAAAAGTCTCAACAAAGAAGCCAATAAAATATTTTATTGCCACTAATCACCTTCTTCTTGTTCTGTGACATCGTGAAAAAAAAAGAAGAGAAGAAAAAACCAAAAAAAAAAGAGAAAAGAGAGAAGAAAGATAGGAAGGATTGTGTGCTTGAAGAATCTCTTTAGAGCACCATCAACAAGGACATCCATCAACATGAAAGACAAGCAAATGGTAAATCACTATGATGGGAGTACAACACAAAGAGATAAACATCAAACGACCTTTCACCATGGTAAGCACACTTCAGCAACACTATAACCATGATAGATTAGGAAACCTCTTCATCAGCATACCCTTGAGCATTTAGCTCAAGACCCAATTTCTTGCACCATACTTCTTCAAATGCATTCCCCAAGTATGCATGCATAGGGCCACATTAAAAGGTAGTGCACAAGGCACATATTTTCTTCCACCCATGCACTAGAACACTTATCCATCATTCATTATGGGTAACGAGTACTTGGCATGATAACTATAAAAGCCATGTTTGAAATATACAATCTATAATCAAGGTTACAACATCAATACCTGTGAAGCAATGAACAACCGACAACTACTCAAAATCAACATTGACAACCTCTTTTGAGCAACTAATAGTGTTGGAAGCTCACAAATACACCATCATGCTAGAAGCTAAGGAAGAAGTACATGCAAAATGATTAAAAATTGCAAAGGCTAGTAGTGACACAATGAAGAACTAGACAATGAAACCTACTACATTCAAAAGATAGATGTTCTTGATGATACATGATGGACACTATCTCTCAAAGTACTACATGGAGCAACCACTCCAATAAGGGTCTGTTAGAGATTCGAGAGAGGGGGGGGGGGTATTGGCACTCGAGGTCAAGCAAGAGGAGTGGAAGCGTATCAAAGAAGTGGACATATGAGGAGGGAGCATGTAGGGAGCTCCAAGAAGTACATGTCAAATTTTCAGAAGAAATCTCTGTAGGAATAGTGATTTTCATCACTAAAGACATTGTAAATATCATTTCACATATTTGGAACTCCATTTTGTTCAAGCCAAGGAGTTCTAGAGCTTGAGGTGTATTAGAGGTATCATCCTACCAATTTTCATATTTTTTAGACTCCATTTGAGGCCCCAAATAAGCCTTGGAACCTAATTTTTAACTAAGCCAGACACTACGTCTCGACAAGGTCAAAAGCTAGTGAAAAACTATAAAAAGAGCTAGAGAGCTCATTTTTGGGGTTAGCTAGTTATATATTTGAGCTTTGTAAGAGAGCTCTTTTGTAATCGAAGACCTTCCATTGTTCCACTCTTTGCTCTTACCTCATGTGTGCATGTGTATATGTGTGTGCATGCTTGTGTGCTTTCACTCATGCACTTGTGCTTTCACTTGCTCACGGTCCTCATACTATTCCTCACGTGTCAGCGGATTGACATTTATGAAGTGAATCTCCTCACGTTGGTACTTACCATTGTGCTAGAGTGACACAATCATTATTCTGCATCAGGGTATTTTAGTAAGTGGCCATGGTTAAAAGCAATGATGTATTTTGTATATTGGCTATTGATGACAAGTTGGATGGTTCCAATTAACCATTGTGGGCATATATGATATGTTATATATTGGTCACAAAAGGACTGTGGAATGTTGTGTAGAGTGTTGAAAAACATCCTACTACACCTGCAAATACACTCATTGAAAGTGATGTCGATGACGTTGAAGAGGATGATCTTCAAATTCTTGTCCGTGTTGTGGTTCCTACTGCACTTACTATAGAGAAACTTCGTTGGGATGACAGAGATGCTCACGCATGTGCATTGATAGCTTTGCGTATCAAATGTGCCATTATTCCTCACATTCACTCTTGCAAAATGGCAAAGGATGCTTGGGATACACTTACAACTTTATACTAGGAACGGAATGAGGCTCATGTTGCTCTATAAACATATTGCCACTCTTATGGAAACACGTTTATGCTTGAGAATTCATGATGTTAATGATGCATTTGATGTTGTTCTCTATCATTAGGCTATTGGATGCTTGATTTGCTTATGCATAAATTCACCTGATATTCAGTTTTTATCTCACAAATGAGTAGGTTTATGCATTGCCTAGCTACTTGGATTGTCTTATCCCAAGGGGCGATCACTACCGCTAGATTTACATGCTTTTTCTAACTTTGACTAGGTTGGTTGCTATGACACTCGTGTCTCCACCACTAGTGGTTTTTGCTTCATGCTTAGTAGTTCATGCATATCTTGGTTGAGCAAGAAGCAGCCTACTGTGGCCACTTCTAGTTGTGTGGTTGATTATATGGTAGCTTTCATAGTGACTATTGCATGTGTGTGGCTCAAATGCCTTATGGCTGATTTGGGTATTTGTCAAACTTCAGCCACCACCATCTTCAATGATAGTCAGAGTGCATTGGCAGTTGCAAGGAACCCTATGTTGCATGCTCACACTAAGCACATTGGGATGAACTATCATTATGCTAGGGAGAGGTTCTTTGCTGGAGAGATCAGTTTGGCATATGTTTTCACATAGGAGAATGTTGTAGACCTTTTCACAAAGACTCTGCCTAGGGGGAAGTTTGAAGCTTTCCGCAAACCTTTGGGTTTATTTCCTTTTGTGGATTGATTCCACATAGCTTGGCACTTCCTTATACATGAGTGCTAGCCCCTTGTTCACTACATCACTCCCAAGAGGGATTTGCTGATATATTTTGGTAATGATGTGTGTGAACATACTAGAACTATCGTGGCACTTTTTTCTCTCTTTAGGATGTTGTTTTCCCTCAGCTTGTATATACTATAACCCTGATGGGTCACTTATCTTTGTACATTCGCTTGGTAATATATTTAGTATTATGTGTTGTGCTCCAAGCTTCTTCTTCTTCCTTATGTTGTTCGTGTGCTTCCATAGATGTCAAACTCCAACAAGGGAAAGGGCTCAAGTTGAACTGAATAAACTGCGCTGTGAGGTAATATGTTTGGTTGCCCCATTATCAATGTACTAAACATGTGAGTCTACTACAACATACATTGTTCATGAGAATATGGATCATGATTGCAAATAGTAGTAAATGTCCATTCTTCATTCTGAACAAGATTAGAAGACTCAGTTTTAGGTGTAGAAGCCTGCAACAACCATTCCAACCTCTTTCTTCTTTGTCTGTTTTGCAATCAATTTTGGAAAATTTGTTATGACATGATCATTTCCCTTACAATATTTGCAAAATTGTTTCTACTTTTTTGTTTTCTTCTCATCTTTGTCTTACTTCTTTGACTGTGCAGAAATAGCAAATTTTTGCTTACTAGTGGATGAGTCCATTTTCCTTTTTCTTCTGAATAACTAAGAAAGGTTGATCTATAACATGCATGATCAACTTGTTCTATCTAGATTGATGTTCATGCAAAAAAATAGAGACTAAATTCTCAAATGTTAAGGCATTTGGATTGCCTTTCATCATCAATTGAAGAGTAGAAGAAAAACTCTAATATGAATCTGGAAGACCGTTAAGAATAGTGTGCACAAGTGAACTATCTTGCAAGAAATAGAAACCAATTGCTCCTTCAAATCGTTGATCTCTGTCAAAAAACTATCCATAGAGTGTCCTTCATTCATATGCTCACTCTGCAATTGTTCTCGAAGCTAAGCAACATAAACCTTATTTCTTGCCAAGTATAAAGTCGTAAGTGTACCCCACACATCCTTTGCTATTTTTCAAGATAGAATATGAGGGATAATGGCATGTTTGATAGACAAAGCTATCAACACATGTGCCTGAGCATATTTTGCATCCCAATGAAGTTTCTTTTTAGTAGGTGTAGTGGGAACTGCAACACAAACAAGATGTTGAAGATCATCATGTTCAACACCATATGCATCATCTTCAGTAACTCTATTTATTGTGTAGGATTGTTTTTAACACCCCATACAATATTCCACAACCCTTTTTCTATCAGTATATGATACATCATATATGCCCACAATGGGTAATTAGTGTTGATATATTTAGGTAGTGATATGTGTGAACATGCTAGGACCGTTGAGGCACTTTTTTCCGTCTTTAAGAGGTTTTTTCCCCCAACTTGTATATATGCCTATAGCCCTAAAGGGTAATACATTTAGTATTGTGTGTTATGCTTCAAGATTCTTCTTCTTCCTTGTGCTATTTGTGTGCTTCCGCAAACCTCAAACTCCAACAGTTGGTATCAGAGCGGGTTGCAGTTTCATTTAGGGCATCATCAATATCCCTCCGATTTCAAAAATGCACAAAAATTGGTGAGCATACTCATGCTGATTAGAAAATAAAAAAAACCTCATTCTGTAGTGTCAAAATTGCAATCTGAGCTCGTTTCGGCCTCCGAACACACTATCACAATGCTTATGTAGGAATTTTGTCTTTTTCTACCAAAGATATATACAGGTTTCAATTTGCCAGTATAAGTAGCTTGAAGTCTGATACAAGTTTAACAAAACTTGTTAGGGTAGTTCTATTCAACTTTTTTAGATACAATCATTTCTCTACATCAAGGTATTTTAGTCAGTGGCCATGACTGAAAGCAGTGATGTATTCCGTATGTTGGTTGTTGAGGATAAGTTGGATGGTACCAATTACCCATTGTGGGCTTATACAATGCATCATGTATTGGTTGCAAAAGGACTATGGAATATTGTGTAGGATGTTAAAAAGTGTCCTATTTCACCTACAAACACAATTGTTGAAGGTGATGCAGATGGAGCTGAAGATGGTGATATTATTCAGGTCCTATTCATGTTATTCCTACTGCACCTACTGCAAAGCAAATTCATTGGGATGGCAGAGATGCTCATGCACATACATTGATAGTCTTGTGTGTCAAATGTGCAATTATTCTTCACATTTGCTCATGTAGAATAGCTAAGGATGCTTGGGATGCACTTACCACTTTATACCATGCAAGGAATGAGGCTCATGTTGCTTACTTTGGAAAAAAGTTGGAGAGTGAGCACATGAATGAAGGAGATTCCATGGATAGTTTTCTAACAAAGATCAAAGATTTGAAGGAGCAGTTGATTTCTACTAATGAAGTCTTGCCTAATAGTTCACTTGTGCAAACTGTTCCGAATGATCTTCCCAATTCATATTAGAGTTTTGCTTCTACTCTTCGTTTGATGATGAAAGGCAATCCAAATGCCTTAACATTTGAGGGGTTATCTCTGTTCTGTTGCAAAAAGATCAGTCTATGTAGAATAGGTCCATTATGTGTGTTGCAGATCAAGATTTCCTAGCTAGTTAGAAGGGCAAAGGTAAATGGAGCTCTTCTAGTAGCAAGCAAAAATATGCTAATTTTGCACAATCAAAGAAGGAAGACAAAGATGAGAAGAAAATAGAAAGGCAGAAATTGTTTTGTAGATACTGCAAAGGAAATGATAATGTCATAAAGAGTTACCCAAAACTGGTTGCTAAAGAGGCAAGGAAGAAAGAGGTTGGAATGGTTGTTGCAGAGGCCTCTACACCCAAAACAAAGTCTGCTAATCTTGTGCAAAATGAAGAATGGGAATTTACTATTGTTTGCAGTTTTGACCCATCTTCACATCAATAGTGTATGTCTGTAGTAAACTCAAATGTTTGGTATTTTGATAATGTGGCAACCAAACATATTACCTCATAGCGTAGTTTCTTCACTTCACTCAAGTTTTCCCCTATAGGGAATATTGTCACATGCACCAATAACTCCTCTTATCCTATTATGGGAATTGGTAAGATCATTTTGACTACTACTGATGGTGGTCCTTTTATATTATCAGATTCTTTATTTGTGCCATGGATCAAGAAGAATATGCTATCAGTTTCAAATTTTGCCAAGATTGGCTTGGTTGTGAAATTTGTTTGTGATAGATGTACAGTTCATGATCTATCAAATGGCGATCTCATTATTTCTTCTAGAATTTTATGTCATGGGTTGTATAAGCTCATAGACTATGAAAAATGTGTGAATGATTCAGATGAAAAATGTGTGAATGATTCAGCATGTGCAGTACATGATTCTAAGGCTTTGTCATATGCAAAGCTTTGGCATGCACGCTTTGGTCATCTGAACTTTTCTAGTTTGCTACACCTGCAAGCTACTCAGAAATTGAAGCTTGTTCACAGTGATGTCTATGGTCCTATGCAGACACCCTCTTTTGGAAACTATCTTTACTTCGTGACTTTCATTGATGATTTTTCTAGGCATGCATGGGTATATCCATTGAAAGCAAAGTCCAAAGTGTTTATGTGCTTCAAACAGTTTCTAGTTTTGGCTGAAAATATGTTAGCATGTAAAATGGTCATCGTCTCTTCTGATCGAGGGGGGAGGGGATATATGTCTTTTGATTTTAATGCATTTCTAGCTGAATGTGGGATAAAACATCAACGTACAGTGCTATATACACCTCAACAAAATGGAGTTGCTGAAAAGAAGAACATGTCACTCATGGAGATGGCAAGGTGTATGGTCAAGAGTCAGGCTTTACCACATACTTTCTGTCTTGAGGCTATCATGTGTGCAGCATATGTACTTAACAGGTGTCCCACTAAAGCATTACAGTCTATCATGCCATATGAGGCTTGCCATGGTCGCAAGCCATCTGTTGCCACCTGCGTGTTTTTGGTTGTCTAGCATATGCATTAGTGCCTGAACAACAATGCAAGAAATTGGATGACAAAGTAGTAAAATGTATTTTTGTTGGGTACAGTTCTAAAAGCAAATGCTATCATCTGTATCATCCATACACTAAATGCATTTTGGTTAGCCATGATGTTGTTTTTGTGGAAGATGTTATTCAGCCATTACTTTCATATACTAAGGAGACATCAGTTAGCTCCAAAGACATGTATGACACTTTGCTTCCTCTTTTTATAGCTGAACAATCTAGTACTCGTTCTAATGAGGCAACTTCTCAGTCTTTACAAGATTCATGTGATGATGCAGATCATTCCATTTTTTAGCCAGATTTACATGACACACTTGTCGATGAGAGATATGATATTTAGGAGGCAAAAATTATGCCAAAATGGTTGGCGTAGACTTTACATAGATGCACCTTTGTCATACCGTACTTTTTCTTACTCTCATAGTGCTTCCTTTGCATCACATTGCTATGTTATGGCTGCCTCTCATCTCTATGATGAGAATGAGCCTGTTTCATTTGATGAAGCACAAAATTCAGAACATTGGATGGCTGTTATGCAATCAGAATATGATGCGATCATGAAAAATGGTACCTGGTCTTTATGTGACTTGCCTCGTGGCAAGAAGGCCATTGGCACTAAGTGTGTATACAAGCTTAAGCGTAAGCTCGATAAAACAATTGACAGGTATAAGTCTTGACTTATTGCAGGGTTATGCTCAGGAAAGAAGATTGATTTTGATGAGACCTTTGCTCCTACTTGCCAAATGACTACTATTCAAAGCATCTATGCACTTTCTGCTCATCATGGTTGGAATGTACATCAGTTGGACATTAGAACTGCATTTCTGAGTGGTGACTTGCATGAAGAAGTGTATGTTTTTCAGCGTCGTGGGTTTGTGCAGAAAGGGCATGAAAACCAAGTGTGTAGGTTGAAAACAAAATTATATTGTTTGAAGCAAGCACCACATGTTTTGTATGAAAAGATACATGCCTATCTGATTGCACATGGTTTTGAGAATAGTCCAACTAAGAACACCTTATATGTTAAGCATGCAAATGATGTGCTTCTGATCATTGTTGTGTATGTTGATGACATGCTGCTCATCGGTCCCCATGAGAATCATATTGTTGATGCCCGAATAGCTTTGTGTCAAACCAAATATATTGACACATTATTGCAACGTTTTGGCCTTGAAGACTGCAAACCTATTGCCACTCCTATGGAGACAAGTTTAGGATTGAGTCATCATGATGCTTGAGATGTATTTGATGTTGTCCTCTATCAGCAGGCTATTGGATGCTTGATTTACTTATGCATTACTCGGTCAGATATTTAGTTTGTTGTCTCACGGATGAGCAAGTTTATGCATTGCCTAGGTGTCAAGCATTGGCAAGCAGTTAAACACATCTTTTGCTACTTGAGTGGTACCCAACTACTTATATTGTTTTATCCCAAGGGGGGATCACTACTACTAGATCTAGATGCTTTTTCTGACTCTCACTAGGTTGGTTGCTATGACACTTGTGTGTCAACTAATGGTTTTTGTTTCATGCTTGGTAGCTCATGCATATTTGTCTGAGCAAGAAGCAACCTATTGTGGCCACTTCCAATTGTGAGGCTGAGTATAGGGAAGCTTTCACAGTGACTTTTGAGTGTGTGTGGCTCAGACACCTTATGGCTGATTTGGGAGTTGATCAGTCTTTTGCCACCACCATCTTCACTAACAGTCAAAGTGCATTGGCAGTTATGCGGAACATTGTGTTCCATGCTCGCACTAAGCACATTGAGGTGCACTATCATTATGCCGGGGAGAGGTTCTCTACTGGAGAGATCAATTTGGCATATGTGCCAACACAAGAGAACATTGTAGACATTTTCACAAAGGCTCTGCTTAGGGAGAAGTTTGAAGCTTTCCACAAAGCTTTGGGCTTACTTCCTTTTGTGGATTGATTCCACATAGTTTTGTTGATATATTTAGGTAGTGATGTGTGTGAACACACTAGGGCCACCGGGGCACATTTTTCCCTCTTTAGGAGTTCCCCCCCCCCTATATATAGGCCTATAGCCCTAACGATTTACTTATCTTTTTCATATTCACTTGGTTATACATTTAGTATTGTGTGTTGTGCTCCAAACTTCTTTTTCCTTGTGCTGTTTGCATGCTTCCGCAGACCTTGAACTCCAACAATTAGTACCATCCAACTTGTCCTCAATAGCCAACGTATGTAATACATCATTGCTTAGGAGGGCTTACCCTACTTTTCCCATGGTTTCTAGGTAGCAACGGCTATACCTGCACCCAAATCTTCAATTGCTTTGGCAGTCACACCATTATATTTAATTGGCAATAGTGTATTGCGCTCATCCCTCTCAATTGTTATCTAGAAGGATTCCATGAATACGTGACTCCATGTCTTTGTTTTTCCTTTGGGCTCAATATTTAGCTTTAATAGTCTAGATTTCTTGCACTATAAATCTACTTCTCATCTCCTATGTATAAAGGAAGAGACTCAAAGTGCGTGGCAATGTCAGCCCATGACTGTGGACCTACAAACTCGTGATTAGGTAAGTCACTTCTCACCGTACCATTACAAGTTTGGAAGTTTGAGAAAGGAGGTTTATGATTATTTAGAGCCTCCGTATTCCATTTTGACTTCAAGATTTGATGCTAGTGCTCACTTGGTACCAAGAACCCTCTATGCCTTGAACAATAATATCCTCTTAAGGAAGTGGATCCTTACTTTGGAAGGATTTTGCTTTTGCGGCAGTTAGCTGGGGTTCAAATACTGGTTCATTAGGCTGGTGCACTTGCAAGGTTTATTGATGGGATTGCACCACCTTTTGGAATTGCTCTTTTGGTATTAGTGTGGGAAGAACAATATTAAGAACTTTCTCTTGCAGTTTTTGAGCAACTTCGATCATGGTGGGCCTTGAAAATTCAAACCATTGGACCTTTGTATCCATAGATTGCTTCATAAGATGAAAATTTCAATCCGTGCTATTACTTTATAGGAGGTCATACTGGATTTAACTTGCAGAGGATAATGCAGTAGGAATGTATACTCATGCTTGACATATGATTATTGTGCATAACTAAAAGGATTCACTTCACAGCCGCTGACACGGAGCAGCTCCATTTCTATCCTGCATAGTTGCTTCAAACAGAATGCAGAAAATATTATTACGTTTGGAATTTCTAGAAGAAGATGGCATGTTGTTTGCCTGCGGCACCAATTATTTTCACAAGTCACGTGCGGAACATGGACGATCTGCTGCAAGATGGCGCAGAACACGAACGGCCTGTAAATCAAGCCTTGTGCGCAGCTGCTTTCTCTGTCGACACATTGAAATTCATGTGTCATTTGAAGACCGAGAACAATAAGGCCTATGCAGAAGCGATGAAGATTAATTCCACTTTTCTTTCTTGGGCCAAGGTATGCCCCCCTTTCCTTCCATTCGACAGGCCATCTGCATCATCCGTTTATGTAGAACATATGGCATTCGCAATCGTGCCCTACTCATTTCTGACTACATGTCGAAAGCTGGTATAGATCCTCATATTTCTCTGAACAGTAATCTTATCTTAATGCTGCTCGAGGTCAAATGCATAAGTCATGCAGAGTATGTGCTTTATAACACCGGTCGTCCAGATAATTACATGTGGAACTGCGTTACATCAGCCTATGCAAAAATAGGTGATATACATACTGCTTTTGATTTATATCAATCAGCAAAGAAAGATTCCAGGTTTTGCACCTCTAGTTGTACTTATGTAGCTTTGCTTAAATCTTGTATAAAAACAAAGAACATCGAGATTGGGCATAAGTTGCATTTTGATATTACAAATTTGGGCCTGCTCAGCAAGGATGTGTTTATTGGCAGCACTTTAATTGCTATGTATATTAAGTTCGGTATGTTAGCCAGAGCAGAGGATGTCTTTAGCAAGCTTCAAATTCGAAACGTTATTATATGGACTACTCTCGTGGATGGGTACGTTGACCTAGGCTGGAATAGGGAGGCGCTATCCTGTCTTGAGAAAATGCGTGAAGAAGGTATATTATTGGATGCACATGCCTATGTATCTGCTTTGAGAGCTTGTGCAAATGCAAAGATGGCAGGAAAAGGCAGAGAGTTACATGATGAGGCCATCAAAATGGGCTTTGTGGATGAAGATGCCTTCATTGGAAGTACTTTGCTTACTGTATATCTCCAATGTGGTAAGTTTACAGAGGCCCAAGAAGTATTTAATAAGCTTCTAGTCAAGGATATTGTGTCATGGACCATTCTTGTCACAGGGTACGCAGATCATGGATATGCTGAAGAAGCTTTTGAGTGTCTTAAAGAGATGCAACTGCAAGGTGTCTCTCCAAATGCTTTCACATTTGTTTCTGTTTTGAATGCTTGCGGTGAGATTGGAAACTCGGCAAGGGGAAATGAGGTATATTGCAATATTGTGCTTCTTGGATTTGAAGCAGAGCATATTATTGCCAATAGTTTGATTGATATGCTCACAAAGTGTGGCTCTCTCATGGAATCGCAGGCTGTCTTTGATAATTCTGCCCTGCATGATGTTGTGACATGGACTACGTTGATCACGGGATATGCCCAGCTTGGTGATGTAAAAGCTGTTTTCAGCACATTTAATGAAATGATTCAAGAGGGTGTGAAGCCAGACATTCTCACTTTCCGTGTAATACTGAATGCATGCAGCCATAATGGAGTAGTGGAAATGGCAGAATCTTATTTTCTTTCCATGAGCAGTTACTATGGTCTTCCATCTGTCCATCATTATAATTGCATAGTTGATACCCTTGGGCGTTCAGGCCATATTGAGAAGGCAATGCAAATTATAGACATGATGCCATTTCATCCTGGCAGTGTCATCTGGCATTCATTATTAGGTGCATGCTTGAAATGGAGTCATTCTGAGGTTGGGGAGCATGCCTTTAAACAGGCCCTATACTTGGATGATACTGATGTTGGAGCATATATTTCCATTTCAAACATATATACAGATCTCACAGTGCTTCACAGAAACATAATAATAAGTGGACAAGCAGGATAGGATCAGCATTATACAGAATATTCTACACATGTGCATGATGACTTTTGAATATCATGGTTCACCCTGAGGAAGGATAAACCATTTGATAGGGCTTACTTTTGGTGTAGCTAATGGTGCTAAAATCATTCCATTTATTTTGATCCAGTTATGCAGTCCATTTGCCATAAGTTATCACATTGGTTATCTGAGCATCTTTCATTGGTGGATCAAGCATTAGTGGCCAATTGACTCACAAATCAGCTACATATTAGTATGCAACTTCTTGCTGCATACTTCATGGAGAACAGATGAGATAATTTGTCTTCTTACACACAATCACATATTTTCTGCTTCTAATGATACAATCACTCATGACACCAAAGCCATGTACAACGATGGGACCATCTGTAGGCATTATTGAGAGTAAAAAAGGCTTATAGCGAGGGAGGTCTTCTGTTATTGATCCTGAGAGAAAAAGTGAAGCTCTTCTTGTCGAGTTCATTTCCAAATGTCTTGTTCTTGGCAATGTGGTTTTTCAGAAACTTCTACAATCAACTTTGATGGAATTACGTCATTGGAGATTTTCCTACAGTTCTCTCCATCTGGCTTTAATTTATGTGGGCTGTGCTTTATTGAGGATATGTTACTCGTGAGCAACGTATGCTTGGTGTTTAAAATGGTTGCCACCCTATTGCTTGAAGTCTTTTGAAAAGGTTGGTAAGAAATGGATGTCTCAAAGTTCTCTTTGTTTCTATTCGTTCGATGGGAATGTCATGGGCTTCTTTCACCACATTCCATTCATCTCATGACAAGGAAATCTAGCTTCTTTTTATTCGCCAAAGTAGCCATCTTGTGGAAAAATGGATGTAATTATTCTTCCTAAATGCATTGGGTTTTTGTGTCATGTTGAGCATGCTTGAATCACATTATTGGCTGCTCATTTTTTCTTAGGAACATGGAAAAAGGTTGTAGAACTTTTAAGTACAATTGATTGGGTGTAACCTAAATGAGAAAGAGAACCAAGGATTGCAAACGTGACGAACAAAGACTCAAGTCGGTAATGGATTTTTTGAAAGGCTCATCGGAGATGCTATTTCCTCCTTTTGTGGTAGGTGTGGATAACATTGCCCATGATGCAACTTCAGGTGAGTCCAAGTGCATTCTTCCTTCATTGAAAAGTTGGATTCACACCAAGTACCCTACTACGACAATTCGGATTTGGATGGGCACTCCTTCAAAAGGGTGACTCTTAGCTTTGTATGTGTTACTATGAAAGGCAAACTTCCTTTGGCTTCAATCCTTCTCTCTTCTAGATCTTGAAAACTAACTTGGCCATGATCTTATCTTTGTCCAAGCATGATCCAATTGCTTGCAAGAAAAGCTTTGGATCTGACCCCTTATGCTGAGTTGTGACCTCTGCCTCTTGAACTTGCGTTGGGCGCAATCTCTAAATACACAAGTTTGATCCCTTATTTTCATAGATAAATTTTGATCTACCATCATGATCGTTACTCAACCAACGTGCTTTTTTTGGGGGGAGGGGAGATGGGTCTTCTACATGCAAAATTGGAATTGTAGGAGTAGGTAGACCTTTATCAAGGAAGGTATTTGCCAAAGACAAAGCACAAAGCTACTAGGTGGCTTCAAATGTGAGCCTTATTCTTTAGAAAAGGGTTCATGAACATGTTTGTGAATGTTCACAAACATGTTCATGAACATGTTTGTGAATGTTTGTGCTATGACTAAGATTTGTCTCAAGCTAGGGGGTGTTTTGACACATAAGGCATGAAGTCTATGTTGGAGTTTTAGATCTACAGGATCACACGAACAACACAAGGAAGAAGAAGAAGCTTGGAGAACAACACACAATACTGAATGTACAAAGATAAATAACTTGTTAGGGTTATAGGCATATATACAAGAAGGGGAAAAAAACCTACTAAAGAGGAAAAAAATTCCCCCGGTGGACCTAAGTGTGTTCATACACATCACTATCGAAATATATCAACAAATCCCCCCTAGGAGTGATGTGTTGAACAAGGAGCTGGCACTCATGTATGAGGAAGTGCCAAGCTATGCGGAAAGAGATCAATCCACAAAAGGAACATGAGCTGGGCCAAGCATGAAGCAAAAACCACTAGTGGACACATGAGTGTCATAGTAATCATTCCAATTAGAGTCAAAAAAATCATGTAAATCTGGTTGTAGTGATCCCCCCTTGGGATAAAACAATCCAAGTAGTCGAGTACCACTCAAGTAGTGAACCGCCTACCAATGCTTGACACCTAGTCAATGCATAAACTTGCTCATATGAGAGACAACAAATTGAATATAAAGCCAAGTTATGCATAAGTAAATCAAGCATCCAACAACTTGCTGATAGAGAACAACATCAAATGTATCTCCAACATCATGAAGATTCATCCGTAAATGTGTTTCCATAGGGATGGCAATAGGTTTGCAATTTCAAGGCCAAAACGTTGCAATAATATGTCAATATATTTTGTTTAACACAAAGCTATTCCACCATGAAGTTTCATAAACTAAATGCCCAAATAATGATGCAAATGCCCCAAATCTAACATCTCAAATGAGGCATGCAAGTTAGCCTTAAAATCAACAATATGCTTCTCATTAGGACCAGTGAACAACATGTCATCCACATACAGAAGTACGTCATCTACACACTTAACATATAAGGTGCTCTTAGTTGGATTGTTCTCAAAACCATGTGCAATCAAGTAGGCATGTATCTTTTCATAGCAAGCACGTGGTGCTTGCTTCAAATGATATAATGCCTTCTTTAACGCACACACTTTGTTTTCATGCCCTTTCTGCACAAAACCATAGGGCCTAAACACATACACTTATTCATGTAAGTCAACATTCAGAACTGTTGTTTCAATGTCTAACTCATATATTCTAGCCATGATGAGCTACAAGTGCACAGATGCTATGAACAGTAGTCATTTGACATGTGAGAGTAAAGGTCGCATCAAAATCAATGCCTCTTTCTTGAGCATAAACTTTTGCAACAAGCCTAGCCTTATACCTGACTCACCCCAAAGTCTTATTGAGTTATGTTATATAGGATGCTTTTAGGGTTGGCCAAGTTCATATTGAACTTGGCCCAAAAATAAATAATACATGACATAGCCTTTATAAATAGGCCTATACACATGTATATACAGTAAAGGAGTCATTTAGGACTTTATCCCAACATAAAATTCATGAAGTAAAGGTAGTTCCCAAAAGAAGTATCTGCATAGGACCACAAACATCCTTGTGAACAAGATGTAATTTTTTAATAGCTCAAATTGAACCATCTTTTGGGAAGAAGGAATGTTGAATTTCACATGTTCACAGACGTGTTTAACAGGTTCCTCAAGTTTGGGTAGAGAGGACACCATTTCAATTTTTTACAAGCATAGCAAACTAGCAAAATTCAGATGACTAAAGTGCATGATAAGTGGAGTTAGCGCATGTGATAATATTCCTTGTAGGGGTGGACTCAAGTGAAGCGAAGAAACTACGTTGCAAGGTAATATGTTTGGTTTCCCCACTATTAAAGTACCAAACATCTGAGTTCATCACACACATACACTACTCATGAGAAGATGGGTCATAACTGTTCAGTAATGTCCATCCTTCATTCTGCACAAGATTAGTAGACCCTGCTTTTCGTGTAGAGGCCTGCAGTCAGTTTTGGAAAACTCTTTATGACATGATTATTCCCTTTATAGTGTTTGCAAAACTATTTTTGCTTTTCTGTTTTCTTCTCATCTCTTTGTTCCTTCTTTGATTGTGGAGCATTAATAGATTTATTTATTTTTTGCTAGTAGATTGAGCTCCATTTTCCCTTGCCCTTCTAATTAGCTAAGAAAGCTTGATCTGCAACATGCAATATCAATTTGTTTTGCCTAGACTTATCTTCCTGCAACAAAACAAATACTAACTCTTTGAATGTTAAGGCATTTGGATTGCCTTTCATCATCAATAAAAAACTAGAAGCAAAACTCTGATATGAATCTAGAAGAACATTAAGAAGACTTTGCACAAGTGAGCTATCTAGTAAGACTTCATGTTCCTTCAAAATTTTGATCGTTGTCAAAAATCTATCCATAGAATCTCCTTCATTCATATGCTCACTCTCCAATTGTTTTCAGAGAAGTACAAAACACTCTAATGATGTGTCGATATATTTTGTTTGACACAAAGCTACTCCACCATCAACTTGCATAAAGTAAATGCCCAAATAATGATGCAAATGCCCCAAATCGGACATCTCAAATGAGGCACACAAATCAACGTTAAAATCAGCAGTATGCTTCTCGTTAGGACCAATGAGTGGCATGTAATCAACACAAAAAACAATGATGAGAAGCACATCATTTGCACACTTAACATATAAGGTGCTTTCAGTTGGACTATTCTCAAAACCATGTGCAATGAATCAGGCATGTATATTTTCATACCAAGCATAAGGTGCTTGCTTCAAACCATATAAGGCCTTTTTCAACCTGCACACTTTACTTTCATGCCCTTTCTGCACAAAACCATTGTTATCAATTATGGAACATGTTGAACAAGGAATTGTTGGATAGTTAATTTATTAAGTTATTAATGTGTTTTGGTGATTTGATGTAGCATCTAAAGGTTCGTGAGGGTGTGAAAGGTGTGAAAGGGCATGAACATTTTCAATATGTCCGGATATCAATAATCGGATTAAAATTTTATATAATATATAAATAAACTCACGTAGAGGGTTCTATTTTTAGAAAAAAATAGTAAAAGTAGTGGTTAGGATAAGGATCGTTGTAGACTGTGATTTATGTTAACAAAAGCAAAGGCTCTCCATAAAATAGAACAACTTTTTACTTTCACACTTGCTTTTCAAAGCCACCTCATTGTAGCTGCTATTTTCAACATAATGAAAAATCCTATAAATGCATGCACTCTGTGGACCTATCAAAACAGAGTGCATGGGGGGAGATTGCACCTAATCTTGTGTACTATCTCGCCTCTTTGCATATCTATTTTCTCTGTGTTTTCAACACCCATATACTCTATGTACATGTGAATTAAGATCCTGGTAACAAGCATGGGGCTGAAAAACATACACTTCTTCATGTAATTCACCATTGAGAAATGCACTTTTAATGTCCAAGTCATGTACATTAAAACCATGATGATTTGGAACATAACCTTTTGCAAGAATCCTAGCCTTATACCTCTCAATTATTCTATCAGGCTTACACTTCAGCTCGTATATCCACTTAGTATCAATGGCCTTCTTTCTAGGAGGAAAATCACATGAAGACGAGTTACCATTTTGCATAATAGCATCATATTTTGATTGCATAACAACCATCCAATTTTTTGAATTTTGTGCTTCATCAAACAAAACAGGCTCATTCTCATCACAAAGACTAGAGGTAGCCATAGAATAGCAATATGATGCAAAAGAAGCACTATTAGAGCAAGAATGAGTACGATACGACAATGGTGCATCTAATTTGGTATCTCTATACTAGCCATTTTGACGTAGTTTTTGCCTCCTCTATATCAATCCTCTCATCAACAAGTGCATCATGTAAATCTACATAAAAAAATGGAATAATCTACATCATCACATGAAACCTCTAAAGGCTGAGAAATTGCCTCATTCGGACCACCACTTGACTTTCCACCTATAAAAATAGGCATCAACAAGTGCATAATGTAAATCTACATCAGAAATGGAATGATCTACATCATCACATGAAACTTGTAGAGGCTAATAAAGTGCCTCATTCTAACCACCACTTGGCTTTCCACCTATAAAAAGAGGCATCAAAGTGTCATACACATAAGAGCTAACAAAAGTCTCCTTGGTACATGAATGTAATGGCTGAATTGTATCTTCCACAAAAACAACATCACGACTAACAAAAATGTGTTAAGTTTGTGGATTATATAGACGATAGCTTTTTCTTTCAGAACTATACCCAACAAAAATTCATTTCACTGCTTATCATCCAATTTCTTGCATATGCTAGACAACCAAAAACATGTAGATGAGCCATAGACAACTTGCAATCGTGTCAAGCCTCATATGGAGTGATAGATTGTAGTGCTTTGGTGGGGCACATGTTAAGTACATATGTTGCACACATAACAACCTCAAGTCATATGCTATGTGGTAAAGAATAACTTTTGACCATATACCTCACCATCTCCATGAGTGACATGTTCTTCCTTTCAGCAACTTCATTCTATTGAGATGTATTCGGCATTGTATACTAATGTTTTATCCACTTTCAACCAGAAATGCATTAAAATCAGAAGAAATGTATTCTTGCCCTTGATTAGAATGGAGGGTGCCCATTTTGCATGCTCACACATTTTCAGCCAAAACCAGAAACTATTTGAAGCACATAAACACTTTAGAATTTACTTTCAATGGATACATCCATGCATGCCTTGAAATAAAGTCATCAATGAAATTCACGAAGTAAAGGTAGTTCCCAAAAGAGGGTATCTGCATAGGACCATAGAGGTCACAGTTAACAAGCTACAATCTTTTAGTAGCTCAAACTGTTGGAGTTCGAGGTCTGCGAAAGCATGCAAACGACACAAGGAAGAAGAAGAATCTTGGAGCACAACACACAATATTGAATGTACTACCACTAGAATGTACAAAGATATGTAACCCATTAGGGCTATAGACGTATATACAAGCTGAGGGAAAAAAACCTCCTAAAGAGGAAAAGAAGTTCTTGGTGGTCTTAGTGTGTTCACACACATCACTACCTAAATATATCAACAAATCCCCCTTGTGAGTGATGCGGTGAACAAGGAGTTGGCATTCATGTATAAGGAAGTGCCAAGCTATGTGGCATACACCCACAAAAGGAAGTAAGCCCAAAGCTTTGTAGAAAGCTTCAAACTTCTCCCTAGGAAGAGCCTACGTGAAAAGGTGTGCAAGGTTCTCTTGCGTGGGCATATATGCCAAGATGATCCCTCCAGTAGAGAACCTCTCCTTGACATAATGATAATGCACCTCAATGTGCTTAGTGCAAGCATGGAACAGAGGGTTCCTCGCAATTGCCAATGCGCTATGACTGTTAGTGAAGATGGTTATGACCGAAGACTGACCAATACTTAAATCATCCATAAAGGCATCTGAGCCACACACACTCAACAATCATTATGAAAGCTGCACTATACTCAGCCTCATACCTAGAGGTGGCCATAGTAGGCTGCTTCTTGCTCAACCAAGATATACATGAGCTACCAAGCATGAAGCAAAAGCCACTAGTGGACACATGAGTGTCATAGCAACCAACCCAATCAAAGTAAAAAAAAGCATGTAAATTTGGTAGTAGTGATCCCCCCTTGGGATAAAACAATCCAAGTAGTCAGGTACCACTCAAGTAGGAAAAGATGCATTTAACCGCCTGCCAATGCTTGACATCGAGACAATGCATAAACATGCTCATCTATGAGAAAGAAAATTGAATATATGGCCGAGTGATGCATAAGTAAATCAATCATCCAACATCTTGATGATAGAGAATGGCATCCAATGCATCTCCAACATACTCAATCGTAAATGGCAATAAGTTTATAGTCTCCAAGGCCAAAACACTACAATAGTGTGTCAATATATTTCGTTTGACATAAAGCTATTCCACCATCAACTTGCATAAATTGAATGCCCAAATAATGATGTAATTGCCTCAAATCAGACATCTCAAATGAGGCATGCAAATCAGCCTTAAAATCGGTGATATGCTTCTCATGAGGACCAGTGAACAACATGTCATCAACATACACATCAATGATCACAAGCACATCATTAGCATACTTAACATATAAGGTGCTCTCACTTTGACTATTCTCAAAACCATGTGCAATTAGATAGGCATGTATCTTTCCATACCAAGCACGTGGTGCTTGCTTTAAACCATATAATGCCTTCTTTAACCTACACACATGGTTCTCATGCCTTTTCTGCACAAATCCATGGGGTTAAAAAACATACACTTCTTCATGCAAGTCACCATTCAGAATTGTAGTTTTAATGTCCAACTGATGTACATTAAGTGCATAGATGCAATGAATAGTAGTCATTAGGCATGTAGATGCAATGGTCTCACCAAAATCAATGCCTCTTTCCTATGCATAAACCTTTGCAACAAGCCTAGCCTTATACCTGTCAACTATTCCATCAGGTTTATGCTTCAGCTTGTATACCCACTTAGTGCCAATGGGCTTATTGCCACGAGTCAAGTCACATAAATACCAGGTACCATTTTTCATGATAGCATCATACTTAGATTGCATTGCAACCATCCAATGTTTTGAATTTTGTGCTTCATAAAAAAAAATAGGCTCAATCTCATCATAGGGACTAAAGGCAGCCAGAGGATAGCAATCTGATGCAAAAGAGGCACTAGGAGAGCTTGAACAAGTACAATATGATAGAGGTGCATCTAATTTGTTGTAATGCAAAGTCCGCACCAATCATTTTTGCATAGTTTTTGCCTCCTCAATATTAGCTCTCTCATCAACAAGTGCATCATGTAAATGTGCATAGAAAATAGAATGATCTCCATCATCACATGAAACCTGTAAAGGCTAAGAAAATGCCTCATTAGGACTAGAACTATACTGCCAACCTATAAAAAGAGGCAACAAAGTATCATACATGTCTTTAGAGCTAACATATGTCTCTTTCATACATGAAAGTAAAGGCAAAATAGCATCTTCCACAAAAACAACATCATGGCTAACCAAAATGCAGTTAGTATGTGGATGATATAGACGATAGCCTTTGCTTTCGTAACTGTACTCAACAAAAATACATTTTACTACTTTATTATCCAATTTCCTTCGATATTGTTCAAGCCTCAAGTTTGAGCAGAGAGGATACCATTTTAGGTTTCTACATGCATAACAAACTAGCATAACTCACATGATCAAAGCATGCATGCCAAAGCTTTGCATCTGACATAGCCTGAGAATTTTGAACTCCACATGTTGAATCATTCACAAATTTTGCATAATCTATGAGCTTATATAGCCCATGACATAAAATGCTAGAAGTAATAACAACATTTCCATTTGAGAGATCATGAATTGTACATCTATCATCAACAAATTTGACAACCAAGCGAATCTTAGCTAATGCTGAAATTCACAACAGTTTTTTCTTAGCCCTAGGAACAAATAGAGCATTTAATAATGTAAAAGAACTACCATTAGGAGTATTCAGAATGATCTTATCAACTCTCATTATAGGATAAGAGGATTTGTTAGCATGTGATACTATTCTCTATAGGGGAAGGCTCAAGTGAACTAAAGAAATTGCACTATGAGGTAATATATTTGGTTTCCCCACTATAAAAGTACCAAATATCTGAGACTACTATAGACATACACTGTTCATGAGAAGACGGGTTATAACTACAAACAGTAGTAAATGCCCATTCTAGATTTTGCACAAGATTAGTAGACTATGTTTTAGGTGTAGAGGCCTCTAAAGCAACCATTCTAACCTCTTTTTTCTTTGCCTCTTTTGCAGCCAATTTTGGACAACTCTTTATGAGATAATCATTCCCTTTACATTATTTTCAAAACAATTTTTACTTTCAGACTTCGAGACTTAGAGATGCTTATACTGGCGAATCGAAGCCTGTGCATATCTTTGGCAAAAAAAAGAAAACAGCCTGCACCAGCACTACGATAGTGTGTTCAGAGGCCCAAACAAGCTCAAGTCACTTTGAGATTTTGAGACTATGACTGGAGGGGTATCAACGATGCCATAGATGAAGCGGTGACTTGCTCTGATACCAATTGTTGGAGTTTGAGGTCTAGGGAAGCATGTGAACAACACAAGGAAGAAGAAGAAGCTTGGAGCACAACACATAATATTGAATGTATTACCACTAGAATGTACAAAGATATGTAAGTTGTTAGGGCTATAGGCATATATACAAGCCATTGGAAAAAGACCTCCTAAAGAGGGAAAAAAGTGCCCCGACGGTCCTAGTATGTTCACATACATCACTACCTAAATATATCAACATGAATTGAACCATCTTTTGGGAAGGAGGAACGCTACATTTTGTCCAAAATACAGCCTTTGCAAACATGTTTACAAGGTTCCTTAAGTTTGGGCAGAGAGGATACCATTTTAGGTTTCTACAAGCATGACAAACTAGCATAACTCAGATGATCAAAGCAAGCATGCCAAAGCTTTGCATTTGACATGGCCTAAGAATTTTTAACTCCTCATGTTGAATCACTCATAGGTTTTTCATAATCTATGAGCTTATATAGCCCATGCCATAAAATGCTAGAAGTAATAATAACATCACGATTTGAGAGATCATGAACTGCACATCTATCATCAACAAATTTGACAGCCAAGCTAGTCTTAGCTAATGCTGAAATTGAAAACAATTTTTTCTTGATCCCAGACACAAATAGAGCATATGACAATGTAAAAGAACTACCATATGAGTATTTAGAATGATCTTATCAACTCTCATTATAGGATAAGAGGATTTATTAGCACATGTGACACTATTCTCTGTAGGGGCAAGCTCAAGTGAACTGAAGAAATTGCACTGTGAGGTAATATGTTTGGTGGCCCCACTATCAAAGTACCAAACATCTAAGACTACTATAGACATACACTATTCATGAGAAGATGGGTCATAACTACAAACAATAGTAAATGCCCATTCTTGATTTTGCACAAGATTAGTGGACTGTGTTTTAATTGTAGAGGCCTCTAAAATAACCATTCTGGCCTCTTTTTTCTTTGCCTCTTTTGTACCCAGTTTTGGACAACTCTTTATGACATGATCATTCCCTTTACATTATTTGCAAAACAATTTTTGGTTTTAGTTTTCTTTTCGTTTTTTTCTTCCTTTTTTGGTTGTCCAAAATTAACAGATATTTGCTTGCTAGTAGATGAGCTCCATTTACCTTTCTTCTTCTCATTAGCTAAGAAAGCTTGATCAACAACACACATTATGGATGTGTTCTGTTTGGACCAATCTTTGTGCAACAAAATAGAGACTAACTCCTCAAATGTTAAGGCATTTGGATTATCATTCATCATCCTTGAATTGTGACAGATTGGGGCTGCATCGATGCATGCATAGGGCAATCACGAATGGAGTGAACAACTTGGCATCTATAGCATGCTCCTCTACGTGCTTGGGGTCTGATCTGTGAACGTTGGGGCTTAGAATTAGGATGTGCATACATGACATTAGTATATTCTGGCTCCCAACTAGGTTCACTCGGGTCTTTGTAATAGTACGTCTTGTTATGCTTAAGTGATTGCATATATTAAGCTTGTGGACTATCTATATCAATCGAGTCAAAACTATGATCACTCGGGTCACTTTCTATAATCAACAGTGATTCTGGCACTAAGGCTCTATTTAAGTTTTCTTCAGTGGCTGTATACTTCACTAGAATCATGTTGGCTGGAGTTGGAGGTTGCTGCCACAAGCTGAGGCCTTGGTTGAGCCTAATAGGGTGGTTTGTAGGGTTGCTATGGTCTAACATACTATTGTGGTTGGTATTGTGTCTGGAATCTTCATTGTTGTGGATATGGCTATGGATAACTTTGTCTAACAGCTTGCTTGTTATAAGGGCAATCCTATGCAGTGTGGTTTGTGTACCTCCTTTCTATGGTGCAGTATTGGCTGATTAGGTTCATTTGTCATTAAGCCATAATTGGGCACACATTAGCCATGTGGTCTCCTACATAGGTATAGCATCGTTTTAGTGAAGCAAATCTAGGTATCTGTTTGCTAGAGACTCCTAATTTTTGAGCTACCTTCTCTGCAAGTTCCTCAATAGATGTGGATTTTTTGGAGGTGAGGCTAATAGAGTTATCTGAATCTTTATTGAGTAATTAGGATTCTTGCACTTGTAGCATGCCTAATGTAGCCCTAATTAATCAATACCTCTATCCATACTTAGCCTAAGCTAGGAATTGACAGAGAGGTTGAGAATGATCCAACCTCAATTTTCTTCTTCTTTTGATCACCCTTGACTACTCAAGACACATGCTCTCAAACTTGCAACTCACCCTTGCTCAAGAAACCCTTTCATGCTCTCCGTGGACCTGTAAAAGTCCCAAAGCTAGATCAAGAGTTAACTTTTGTTGACTTAACAAACCATTTCTGTTCATATAATTTAGAAACCAATTTTCACTTATTTTTTTGAAGGATTACCCTAGAGATCCTTCAGTTTCTTCATGCCTCTGGTAGGATTTTAAATGAGCTTTCCAACAAGCTAAAGATAACCAGAAATGGCTTTTGTATGAAAAAGTTATGTCAATTTAGGATTTTGGGGATTAAAACAGGGTTAAAACAAGCTAACAGCTAAACAAGATTTTCTTGAATTATTTGCTTGGGGGTCTCACTATACTCCAAATACTTGAAATTTATGATCAAAATTTTCCAAAACTTGAAAATTAAAAAACCCTAAAAAATTCACCGAATTTGCCTCAATCGACAAGGCTATCAATTACGACGGACAGAGCTATCTATCATGGCCTGTCAATTGCGATGGATGGTGTCAATTGCGATGGACAAATCCTTTGCAATTGATGGTGTCAATCGCGATGGATAGAAAATTTTGGGGTTTTTCATGAATACCTATCAATCATGAGCATATGAGGCATGATGGATCGGTTTTTCATGGAGATGGGGTGTCAATCATGATTTCTCTATCAATTGTGATGGACAGGGATGCCCATCACGATGGACACCTATCAATCATTATGAACAGGTAGTCCGTCATGGGTGTCAATCGTGATTGATTCAAAATCTCAACTTTTCATGTTACCTTATGTCAATTGGGCTTCTATGCATCGGGATTGCCAAGTTTGTCGCCGTGTTTAAGTGCTAATTGAAAGTTTTAGTATGCCCTTGGGAAGGCTAGACCCACACCACTTTGCATGGAAGCAAGAGGAGGACCCAAGAAAGACTCTCCTTTCATCCAATCCAACCTCCAACATGTTCTAGCCATTGGCTATCAACCCGCAGCTATGCCACATGCTTGAAAACATGGAGAGAAGGGTGTCAAAGATCCTACTCACATATGTAAAATAGAAGAAAGTTGCAACATTCTAGTTACACACGTAGGAAACACAAGCATGCACACACACCTCACTCTTTCACACTCTAAGACTACATACACATATGCACAAGGCCTTAAGAGAAAAGAGAGTTTTTCCATTAAAAAGATATACACATGAGAGCACATCAAACCAAAGATCCCTCTTCACAAAAATGAGCCTCTATATATAGGCTAAGCACATTTCCCCATGTGCTCCTATGACTAGTGAAAAAGGGGACATGTGTCTAACTAACATATCCCAAAAAGATTCTTCTCTAACAACCATATCCCAAAAAGATTCTTCTCTAACAACCATATCAAAGAAATATGTGTGCAGGGATTTTTCTAGACTTCTACCAAAAAAGTGGGTATTTACAAGCTTCCAAAAGCCTTACTTTAGGAGAAATATTAAAAAGGGACCTAGGAGGGTGTTCTCATGTGCAAACCCTCAAGTATACAAAAAAGGGTATTTTGATGAACAAAAGAGTGTTCTTATGCACAAGAGAAAATGTGTGTGCACTCTATAGCCCAACAATCTCCTCCCCCTAGACTTTGTCATCCTCGACAAAGTTAAGAGAAGGGTATCATACATAGCTCAACTACTTTGAGTCTTCAAATCTGCCAGTCTTCAAGTCTGCAATTTGTCAAATCTTCAAATCTTTAGGTCTTTAAGGTACTGTAGAGTCGTTTGAAAATACTGAGTGACACAATCCCCCTAAGGGGCAATCAACCCAGCAACATGAAGAGCAGCATCAGGTGCACCTTGCTTGCCAAATAAGCATAGATATTGTTGAGCACAACTTTGGAAGACCTAGGTCACGCACACAGATGTGTACTAGATGGAACAATCTGTGATCAAATAATAGATCCAGATGCCAACCCATCAAAGAAAACATTTCCTAGCAAAGGGCAATAAAATATGATGTTGGAGCAATCTAACATAGACTATCATATGCAAAAAATACATCAATTGAAATATAAGTGCAGAGTTGGCACCCCAACCACTACCAGTTTTAAAACAAAATGATTCTCATGAAAAGATCTGGAGTTTGGGACACCATCCCTATGCAGGGTAGTCACAAAAAACCCAAAAACCCTTGTGCCAACCAATCCTTGTAACAATATGAGTTGAATATTTGTATATAAACAATAAAGCAAGGAGCTTGAACCATTTGAAAGCCACAACTACCCCAACACAGGACTTAGTTTCCTAGAAGTTGTGGGTAGAAAACCATCAATTAAAGGACTAAAAGAACAGTCCTCATGAAATGTAATGCAGCCTCCCTGCCAGCAGTCAGCAAACTTGGTGCTTCTGAAGCCACCAATAGAGTGGTGAGAAGCAACCTGCGACATATTGACTGGAAGACCAACAATAATCTTTGAAGCCTAGGAGCCACCTTCTCCACGCTTTGTCCTGTAAATGATATGCAACAACCACAAAGAGCACACACAAAAAATGAGAGCAAGTAGAGCACAAAAATAAGGAGTAGCTGGTCTACCAGCATAGTGTCCTTGCACTCTGGCCTGTGTTGTGTTGTTTGATTAGTACTATTATCGAGAGAAGTTGGCTGAGCTACAATGATTGAGTGCTCAAGATTCGCATAGGAGTCTCAAGACACTTGGTCATTAATAGCCTTATGTGGAAACATGGGTTATACAGACACCACAACCAACATTAGTTGCAGATGTGATTCCAACATAAGCACTGTCCTTCAGTATTTTATGGGTGATGGTAGTGGATGTGGATGCCATCCCTCAAATCTTTTCTTCTCATGCATACCATCCTCCTTCACCATCAAGAACTGTAAGTAGAGCTCAGTTTGACAGAGTAAATCTAACAACTTTTTGAACGTGGTGTCGGCCAGCTTTGGAGAAGGCAACAATAGCTTGACACCATAGAAAAAAATTTACTAAGGATATCATCGGATGTGGAACTCTGCATCACCCCTATTTGGAACTCAACATCAATGCAACAAGTCCAGCATGGCATTAATGGATTATCAGCAAACTTTGTCAAATACACCAGATATGGCCCAAGTACAATTCTTTAGCTCAACAGGTGTTCCAAATATCTATCACGTCATTATTCTGTGGACTTCCTAGCAACAACAAACATGTCATTCCACTGCGTTGAAGCTTGAAGAGCTCATTGTCTCAACACAGTCCTCCACCAAAGATACCCAACAACAATTACTTTTGACTCAAGGGGAGTACTTAAGTATTCTAGATTCAAACTCTACAAAATAGTGGGCAATCTAGATGGCCATGGACTTGTGAGCCGCCGGAAAGGAGCTCATAATTTCTGTAATATAACCCTGAAAAGTTGCACGCATACTGAAAAGGCATAGCACAAAAGTTATAACCCTTTACGAATTAATGAAAGAAGAGTCACGTGAAGCAGAAGGCATCGTGTCGCTGGACTGTTCATCTGGGCGAGAGCCTGCAGTGGAGCACATTTTGCTGAAATTCTATGTAATCTGAGTATTTTGTCAATTCTGTTGATTAAGCTTAATAATTAATTAAGTCTTAATGAAGTATTAAAGATTGATGGGTTAACACGATAAGTGAAGAAGTACACAGTTAATTGTGCAATAGTACTGAAGTGTTCTGTAAACATATTAAAAAAAATTAATGTGTGCAAGTCTATGAATGGATATGATGGATCTGTAGATTTGGGAAAATACAAACAAGGCCTCTGTTTAAAGACCCCTAACCATCCCAAGAACCCAGGATTGATAATAGATTAAACAATAAATTTTAACACTAGCGCCGTCTGTGGGAAATGTAGCCAGTTGCATAGAAGATGAAAGATTGACGAAGAATTCTTTGATATATGCCGGTAACATGTTCCAGCGAATCGTACCCTAAATACCATAGAGATCAACATCCCTGGGCAGTTTCGAACTTATTAGGAACACCCCCTGTGGTAGAAGTGTAGGACAATTAAGTTCAGTTGCAGAAGGTTCAATTCAGTCAGACAACGGCAATTCCGATGGTAGTTTGATAGTGCACGACGAGAATCCGGTGCGTTCCGGTGATAGTCCGGTCCCTTCTCAAGAAAGTACGGTGACTTTTGGTTCTACAGCGGCGGAGTGCAAAGACAATTCTGCATTATCCGATCGAATTCGATTGCTTTCGGTGATAGGTTTGCGTTATCCAGTGAGAACACTTCCGGTGAGAGTGCAAACTCGTCCAGTGAGAATTTGGTAATTTTCGATGAGAGTTCAGTATTACCTGGTGGCAATCCGAGGCTTTTCGGTGAAACTACGATGCTGTTCGATGGAAACTTACTGCATTCATCATTTTTCGGTGCAACTTAGCCAATTTCGACACTAAAGTTGAGGAAGGGCTATTAGATTTGGAGCTAAGCAATCGGTTTAACGACATTTTAGGATCAGAAAGTGAGCAGGTTGACCATACAGTTCCAGAATATCAAGAGATACCCCCCAAAAATTCAGGTAACAACAACAATAGCACCATGAGTGGTTCACAACAACAACACCACCAACAACAACAACAAACACAGCCATAGCCACAACCACAACATCAGCAACAACAAGTTATCCCACTACGTCCGGTACCAGCAGGGGTCACATACACAAAATTTGGAGGTTTTTCGAGGGATGATCCCGATGCGCATGTGCAGACCTTTGAGATTAATTATGCAGTTCTGAATTACCTAGCAGACCCTGCATATAAAGCTATTGTGTTCCAATCAACTCTGGTTAATGAAGCTGCATGATGGCTAACCGAATATGATTGAACCACTTCCGATAGTACGATGATGTGAAGGATGCATTTTTGCAACGATTTTGGTTAAAGAAGAACCCAGCAGAAATTTTTGATTACCTGTAGAATAATAGGCAAAAGCCACACCAAGATGTACAGGATTATGCCACGCTATTTCGGACTCATTTACGACAGTTACCACCAATGCATGCCAATTTACCAGATGACGTTATCACTCAATGGTTCATCAATAGATTAAAGCCCCAATTGAAACAAATCATGATCATACAGTGTGTGCGTGGAATGACTTTGGATGCCGTAATCACTATGGTGTTACAATTAGAAAATAAAGTGGGTGGATTCACTGAAGATCTAGAGTGGCTGAAAGCATCCAAGCAATCCAACGAGGATCCTTTGAAACAAATTTACTAAACCAAATGCAAAAATCCAGGACACAACAACTCAACATGCACTCTGAATCAAATGTATTGTGCCATTTGCCATACAACAGACCACACTATAGAGACTTGTCCGTATAATGCAAAGGTACAGAACATAGCATCTGTTAATGCCATCATTCAGGAACAATGGCAATCGGCTAGCCATTATGTACCACCACAGATGAGGAATACCCGTACCAGGGATACACGAATTATCGAGGAGGATAGTCAAATACTTTTGGACAAGCTCGGTGGAATGCAGGTCCATCAAGAGAAGGTGCATCTCCTCCACCCCCTAAATGTCATTTTTGTGGTGAAATGGGGCATCTCCGAAGGTTCTGTAAAGATGCAACTGAGTATGACAAACAGAAAAAGGAACAACAACATCCAATAGCGAATATGGTGTACATCTAAGCAGTAGACATGCAAGCAGCAGTAGTGCAAACACGTTTGGGCAAGCAATTACAACCAGCTGCGGAGATCTTTGAACCAGGAATTCGTGAACAGCAGAAGGTGTACACAAAAGCAAGCAAGTGGGCTATGCAAGAACAAACCGTGTTTCCTGAACCAGTTCTGGTGACGCAGCAAAACATACCGCTAGAAGTACTAGAAGGGCAAAATCTGACTCACAGAGTACCAGAGACCCTATCAGACTGTGTACCAAAAACAACCAAAACTGATTTGGTGTGGGATGTCTTGTCCAAGGCATCAATTACATTGCCCTTGGGTCAATTATTGGCTTTGGTCCCTGGAGTGTGTCAACAGTTCCAGCAGCAGGTCAGTCTAGGACCCTCGAGCGCTCTCGCAATAGCCACAATCCAACCGGAATTGGACCCAATGGTGGACCATACGATACCACTGATTATGGTATGATACAAAAACCATAAAATCACACAAGTCTTAATTGATGGCGAGTCTGCTGTAAACATAGCAACAACAACACTTTGCAAACGGATGGGGTGGACGCAAATTGAACTTGTTCAATTCTTTGTACGCATGGCTGATCAATCGCGAATTCATACGGTGGGGTTGGTGCGAGACATTCTGATTACTCTACAAGGTGTTGTCTTCAAAATGTCCTTCGTTGTGCTTGACTTACCAGAATCTAGCCTGGACTACAATCTTCTCTTTGGACGTCCTTGGATCAAACAAGCTAAGGTAGTGCAGGACAGATTAGCACATGAATTAGTTTTTAAAAATAACCACCGAAAATATGTTGTTCCACTGGACGACATGAAACCCTGTGACTTACATCGATCATATGTAGCGGAGCCTGTACACATGTTGGATGGTCTCTCCGATGATGAAGAGGAAGCTTTTCTTACAACCAACAAGGATCTGATGGCACTTGGCATTGTAGATTTACAAACGGTGGCTGATAACTGGAGTCTGGCAACCTGTACGGTGGTACCACTAACTAGTGAGCACGAGTCAAGTACAGAATAGACTTTGGATGATATGATGCTCCAACAATTACTTCAGTCAGGAGATGATTTGGAGATGCCCCGACAGTTCTATGTATTGGAAGATCAATCGGTTACCTGCAACTTAGGTGATCACACCAACCCACGAACAGTAAAAATTAAGGCGGGACTATTCGAGACCTTCCAGGATAAGTTGTTGCAGTTGCTACAAGAGTTCTCTGATGTGTTTGCATGGGATTACCAGGATATGAAGGGGTTGGACCCGGGGATTTATCAACACAGGGTGGTGCTGAAACCAGATGCGTGGCCTATCAAACAACCCAGTTATAGAATGAATCCTCACTATGCGGCACAGCTCAAAGCAGAACTTGATCGATTGTTGAAGTTTGGGTTTATTGTGCCTATCGAGCATGCAGAGTGGATTTCCCCCATTGTCATAGTCCCGAAGAAGAATAAGCAATTACGGATATGCATGGACTATCGGAAATTAAATGCCGCAATTGTACCTGATCCATTTTCGCTGCTGTTCTTGGATACAATGTTAGATGATGTGGCTGGCCGAGAAATGTATTCCTTTCTGGATGGATACAGTGGTTATAATCAAGTCCGAATAATGGAGAAGGACATTCCAAAGACCGCATTTATTACAAATTGGGGTGTCTATGCATGTACAGTGATGTGGTTTGGTCTATGCAATGCTCCAAGTACATTTCAATGCTATATGCAGGAAATTTTTTCCCCTTATCTCAACACATTTATGAGACTATATTTGGATGATTTATCTTTATCCGATGATACTTCCGCGCATCTGTACCACTTATGGTGCTTCTTTTTGAAGTGTTGAGAATAGTGTTTGTGCTTGAACCCGAATAAATCTATAATCTCTGTATCATGTGGCAAGTTGCTCGGACACATTATTTCAAAAATAGGTAATTCAAGTTGATCCAGATAAAGTGAAGGCCGTACTAGAGGCTCCTGCTCCTAAGACACCCAAAGAAGTGATGCGGTTTTTAGGCCAAATCCGGTGGCATGGGCGACATCTATGTTGGCTTGCTCATCTGGCCACACCACTTAATCGATTGATAACCAGTAGCCCATGTCAGTTCGAATGGACCGAGGAGTGCCAACTTTCTTTCGACCGGCTGAAATCATTGTTAACTCAGGGTCCCATTTTACAGGCACCAAATTAGGAATTTCTATTTCATGTCTTTGTGGATGTATCTGACATTGCAATTGGCAGCGTGCTTATGCAGTAGATGGATAAATGGTTTCGTCCAATATATTATGCAAACCATAGATTGGCCCTGGAAGAGTGCAACTATTTAGTTATTGAATGAGAATTCCTTGGCTTAGTGTATTCGGTGAAGAAATTTCGACAATATCTATTGGGACGACACTTCATCTTCCACTTAGATCATGCAGCATTGGTGTACCTTGTGCACCAACAACATCTGGGAGGACAGTTAGCACGCTGGGTATTGTTGCTTCAAGAGTTTGATTACTCCGTCGTACATCGACCAAGGTCAGGACACGTGCTTGCTAACTTTCTCTCTCGGTTGGATTCCGGTGAACTTCCAGAAGGAGTTGATGATACAACACCCGCTATTTATGCAGCAGAGACAATACATGATGATCAGCAGGAATTGCCGGTATCCTCTTCTTACTATGACATCTTGCTTTTGTTTTTGACTAGTGGATATCGGCCCAGTACGATCTCTTTAGCTGTTCGGCGAAGTCTAGCCACGTATAGTCGACGATTTTGGTTAATTGTAGGGTAGTTATATTACATGGATCACTCAGGAGTACTACTCAGATGTGTTCCCCCACACGAAATTGCTTCAATCATTACCATGGCCCATGCTGCCCCAATCGGAGGACATTTTGCAGTTGACCTGGCTCACTGGAAGATTCTGCAGAGTGGATTATGGTGGCCCACTATGTATCGTGACGTGACCAAGTATGTACAACAGTGCGATGAGTGTCAACATTCCGGTCAACCTTTATAGAGACATTACTTTCCTCTCCAAACAGTTTTGCCTCTCGAACCCTTTTAGAAATGGGGCCTGGATTTTTTCAGACCAATTACACCTCCGTCAATAGTCACCAATAATAGATATATTCTTACATGCACAGATTACGCAACTAGATGGGCCGAAGCATGGGCTCTACGATCAACAATAGCTTCTATGGTTGTTAAATGTTTGATGAAGGATATTTTTCCATGCTATGGGTTACCCTTGGAGATAGTAACTGATCAAGGTACGCAATTTGCAAATACATTAATGCAAGTGCTTACTAAAACCTTCTAGATTATGCATGAGTTCAGTTCTCCCTATTATCCATGAGCAAATGGACTCGCTGAGAGCACCAACAAATCTCTGTTGAGCATCTTAAAGAAATTGGTATTGGATTGTCCAGAGAGATGGGACCAATTTCTACCGGCTATATTATGGGCAGAAGTTATTATTGGCAGAATCTTTTCCCTTTCGATTGGAGGTTCTCCTTCTGATGATACAAGCAGTGCAACCCCCTCCAACGAATACCATGCTTTTACATGAGGATTCTATGTAGATGATGGAGGATGATGATGATGATGAAGACCTGTTACACTTCTTCCAGTGCAAAAACAAACGTATTAGCCCATCGCAAAGCCAAGTACAGGATTCAACCACAATTCAAGAGGTTGAAATCTTTCATGATACAACCATGACTTTACAGGGCACATCGGCACCCTCTTCTCCTATCAAGCAGCAAGATCCAGACGTGATCATGGAAGATGTCATTGAAGTCCAACCGCAGGATGAACCAAAGCAATTGGATGCTGAGCCTCTAAAGGCGATAGTGGAAGATACTACTGTCAGTGAATGCCATCCTCCTTCTCCACCAGTCATAGATGATCAAGAAGACACAACCAAGCAACCGAGCGATAATGAAGAAGCAGTTATCGAAGTCGTTCTATCGGTGCCTCAACATGAAACCGGAATTGTCTTGGTGCCGACATCTCTTCTTCCCCTTCCTCCTCCAACCACCATTCTTGCTGCTGCTGAAGTTCCTCCCTCATCGCCTCCAACTACCCTTCGTGAGGCCTCATCCAATCTCCTATCTTCTCCACACTACTCTCCACCATCATCACCTCACTTGCTTTCTGCCCCACCATCACAGCCTCCTTCTTCTCTTCCTCCAGAGGTTATGTTCACTGAATTGGCATCCACGGGCCAATTACTCATTCAATTCTCCCAACAGTTGCCTCGTCAGATGAAGACGGCCCAACAATCTCTTCGACATGAGCTACAGAGCAAAGTTGATCTTTTAGAAGCTGACATTGCCCCCCTCCAAGAAGAATTGCTTGAAGCAAAAACTGATATTCATTCATTGCATACTCAAATCCAGTGACTCCAAGAACAGTTAACAACAAAAGATAGTATCATTGCTCAACAGGACACCGAAATCAAAGGATTGAAGCAAGAAGTTGCAGATAAGACGGATGCTATGATTGGACTCGGCAACAAAATACATAATACGCGGAATACACTCAGTATTTTAGAAGAAGCTTCACAGTCGATCACTGCTAATGTACTTAAAGCTAAAGCTGAATTGCATAAAATCACTGAGCAGCTGTTCCAGAAAGATCAAGAATTATCTACTGAAATTGCCAAGACTATCCAGTTGAAGAAGGAACTTGCAGTTGTGCAAAAGGAGAGAGAATCTTATTACAAAACTATTCAGTTTCAATCTCAAGAACTCGAGCAAAGAGAAAAGCAATTAGATTTTTAGGCTGACAGACTTGCTTGTATAGATGCAGAAGTAGCAAAAATGAAGATGCGACGAGATGCTGCTATTTCCAATGAGTTTTATCTCTAGGAAGCATTTTTGCAGACGAAGACAGAGTCACTAATAAGCCAGGTCATAGCTACCAGTTTAGTTAGAATTGATGCACAATTGATTGAACCTACAATTCTCAAGGATATGTTAGATTCATTAAAGCAGAAGATTGCCCGTACCTTCAAATTAGCTCGCTCTATGTATGTACAGGATATTATAGATGAAACCTGACTGTGTAATTACCAATTTTGGGTTTGAGTCCACCGTCCGTGCTAGTGTGAGCCGCCGGAAAGGAACTCATAATTTCTATAATATAACCCTGAAAAGTTGCACGCATATTGAAAAGGTGTAGCACAAAATTTGTAACTCTTTACGAATTAATGAAAGAAGAGTTCGTCTGGGCGAGGGCCTGCAATGGAGCGCAGTTTGCCGAAATTCTGTGTAATCTGAATATTTCATCAATTCTGTTGATTAAGCTTAATAATTAATTAAGTCTTAATGAAGTATTAAAGATTGACTGGTTAACATGATAAGTGAAGAAGTACACAATTAATTGTGTGGCAGTATTGAAGTGTTCTGTAAACATATTCAAAACACTTAATGTGTGCAAGTCTGTGAATGGATATGATGGATCTGTAGATTTGGGAAAATACAAACAGGGCCTCTGTTTATTGACCCCTAACCATCCCAAGAACCCAAGATTGATAATAGATTAAACAATAAAGTTTAATAGACTATATTGAATTGGATGAATGCTGGAATTTGGTGAGGTCACTGAAGACAACATGACAGGGCCCTTTCTCACTTCTAGATGCATCTGAGTCTTCTACATCCAAATCAAGTATAATTTTGGTTCCGTTGCCAATGTTTTCTAGAGCTTACTACATCAGGAGGCTTTGGGAATTGACTTCCACTTGCTGGGGTAGGCCTATTGAAGTGGACAGTCACTGTAGGTCCCAGAGATTCATCTGTATTCATGGATATACTACCCAGAGTTTCCAATCAATTATGTCCTTCTGAATGCATACTAGCCATACCATCAAGAAAAAACTTTGATATGCCACTTTCTCACATCACAATCCTCTGAGGAGTGCTCACTAGTCTTTATGCCATGTGATAATAACTTATTCTTTGATTTGTCAGAAATTCCATGAATGTAGATTGCTTGCTCCCTTATGTTGTGAACCATTAGATGCGTTACAACTGAAACCACTCTATTTAGCTTTAACAGATCACCATCTGAGCCATCAATAACAACCCTCCTGATGAAGAGGAGTTCGGAAGCTTCTTGTTTGTTCTACACCTATTGGTCCAAAGTCTTCAAGGTTTAATTCTAATGGTCCCTCCTGTCATTTGGCTTTGAGGTAGAATCATTAATATCTAGCCCTTCCTATGCAAGAATCTTTGATGAAGAGCCCTAGACCACGTCATCCTTCATCTTTAAGTTGAAAGATCCGAAGGAATTTCCTTGGATCAAGTATCATCCAACACACAACATGAATAGGTGGTCAGAGAAGGCCATAGAGAACATCAGATCCATAGTTGCATCAAGCACATAAATATTTCACAACAAGGAAATTACACAAATCATGGAGCCATGCCCTTGCACTCGAAGAACAATTTCTGCAATAATGTTTCCAACAGATCTATTGCTGCATCTTTTGTTGCACCTTGCCCATATGCCAGCAAATGTGTTTGGTATATTCTTCCTAGTGCTAATGGGCCATGGTGTTTGAGAAGTAGCTACAGGACTCAGAAATGGTGCCTTCTGACCACCAGCCACGTGTGCCCTCATAATGCTCTAGTTAGTAGTTAGTACATAGCAGTACATAAAGCTCACAATGTTTATTTTGGAGTGGGGATGACAACTTTGAATTGACACCAAAGTTCCTACTACCCTGCAGATAAATACTTTGGAAGAGTCATTCAGAGCTGCATTCACACTTATGTGAGCATTCATACCTGCAACTATCCACCAACTGAGAGCAACCACAATAAAATGATACCGGGAGATGGTGTTTTAGTTATATATCAATCTCCATCCATTGTGTTTGTTGTACTGTCCATGTTATGACTGAATGAATTGATTAGCCTCATGCATTGGAGATCTCTTGAAGGTCTTTTTGCCCTACTCTTGTGAGTGCTGCTAGAAATGGGGGACCAATGAAGAGTTCTATGCCAAGATCCTCCTCTTCTTCAGTTATATATGTTGGTGATAGCTGAGCCTATTTCACTTGTTTTTTGAGCACAGAAAATTTGTTTCAACATGCTTGTATTTTTAGCAGGTAATAGCACCATCAATGTCTAAAAGTTTTGTCCTATACCTTTGACTCAGACCTTGCAGGCTATAGAAAGCATCCATATGTGCACACAAGTTTGGAGACCTACTCAGATGCGAGATTAAAAACAGGTAATACTATTTCCCCAAGATGGCTATGGAAATGGACACAACTGTAGCGTCCATATGCTAGTCAATGAACATGGTGTAGTTTACCTGTTGCAGCTAAGTCTTCATGTGGCCTTTGAGAATTCTCATGCATTGAACCATGTACTAATGGACAACTTCTCACATACAAAATCTAACTTGAAGTATATGAGAGAGAATACCTCAGCAACACCTGTGGAATCATGCATACTATTTTTGTACTTTAGCTAGATCCTCACCAGGCACACATTAGAGAGTTGTTGATTGGTTTCACCTTTGAAACTAGTAGTACATCAGTCCACACTGAATTATTCTCTATGTCTTGATTGTAGCAATCGCTGTACGGACATATCTTGGAACAGCATCCGGGAAGCTATCGGTTCAAGTTTGCATGTGTTTGCCTGTGAGTGTTTGTGGATGTCATGGTGATGAAGTTCTAGCTTGCACAATCAACACACATAGCCAACTTGAGATTGTAGCATAGCTCTATTCATGCTTTGGAAAAATCGCATCTTTGGAAAAACAACATCTCCCCCCTTGGTTTCAACTTTCATCTAACCATGTTGCTGCAAAATACTATGAGGATTTGAGAGTAGAGTTCTGACAGATTTGATATCCAAAGGATGCTGCTTTCCTTTCCAGGATCTATGACCAGCATGATGAAGATCCTCCCAACTGGACATATAATAGTCTTAGAGCATAGAAAATCCCATGATACATATGGGAAGGACCTCAGGAGCCAATTTTTGCACTGTATGACCAGATGCGGAGACCTGAAACCTATATTTCATTGTTACAATTGAACATTGAAAGCTTCCATGGGTCCTCATGCTACAGCTATAATGGCAAAAAACACATGCAAAGTGGAGGACATTTGAGACACTGGATTTCTATGAGCATCATCAGTCATATGCAAGACAAAACTGACTACAACAACACCTTGTTCCCATTATTAACAAATTCTAGTATGCTTGAAAACATGAACACACAGACTGGTTTCTTTGTATGAAATTTTGTAGGCTAGAGAGAGAGAGAGATAGTAGATTTGGTGCACTTGAAGCCACCAAATTTCTCAGCCCAATTAGAGTGGTGAGGAGCAGTAGGTCCGCAACAAAACCAAACCCTTTTTGACCAATATTTTTTGGATTATTTGGAACATAGAAATCTATCATGCTGCCAACTGAACTGCAATATGTCCATTAAGTGCTTAGGTATTGCCTTATGTGGAGGCTTTCCAACAAAAACTTGTAGTTCCAAATCTAAAAACTGATGGACCAAATGATCTATATGTGGCAGATGCCTCACCATGAGTTGCACTAGGATCAAAGTTAATATTAGTTACAGTCATGACCCCAATACTACTCATATGTCTAAGTTGGTGCAACTAGCATCCTTGTTGCACAAATATTTGGTAGATGGAAAATGACATTCAATCCTTATTATTGCAAATTGAGGACTTTGGATTGTATATCCTTGTAGTTCTCCTTACCATGGAGAAGATAAACATCTAGATAAAATAGTCCTGACATAACAGACTTAATAGTCATGGAATAGATATCACCAACGACCCCATGTGACCAGTTGCAACATAACTTGAATGACACTCATATGTAGGGTTCACGACAACCTTGATGTCTGCAAATCTGCTTGCTTGTGAACAACGACATGTCCTTCGAAAGGAAGAAAAGAGAGCCCCGAAGCGGTAAGCATCAAAAGTTTTAGAATAAGTGTTTAGAATAGTAAAAAACATGATAAGCCATTTCCCATAATCAAGTTGAACTGGTGTATACAAAATCAAAGTAATAATTGCCCAACATCATAGGCATGCATTCAAGATTACTGAGTTCTTTTGGAGATGGATATAGCCCATAAATTTGTTGCATGGTGATGGTATGATATAGGAAGGATCCCACCTTCACGCCTAGGAAGCATAGTGGTAAGAGGACAAGCAACATGATACATGGATCCCTACATCATTCCAGTAGCCTTCATTCCTGGCAGTAGAGAGCAGAGGAATACATGTTCTGGACATTACATAGTTGAGAAGGATATGTGAGGAAGTCAGAAACTCCATCCCAGGCATTAGGAAACCGAGTCTCAACCCATGGCACTCCATAAATATTATAGTTGAAGCATGATATTTTCTGCCGAACAGTCATTGGCCATGGAATGACTCATTTTCCTTTTAGCTTTTAATGTCATTAATCTAATTGTGCACCTTTTGAACCCCAACTATCATGGCAATCCAAACAAGGGATAGGGGAGCATCAAAATGCTGGACCACCACATACATATCCGAACAATCACAAGCTTTTCCAATAATTACCACATGAAGGAAATCACCCTCTCAGCCTTGTTCAAGGTTATCTTCATTCTGACATTCATGAGTATGTTTGATACAACTTTCAAGTTCTTCCCAGAGGGAAACATCCTCAGAGATACATTCTAAACATCTTTTAGGGATGTGCCATATTTCTGCCAACTCCAGTCCTTATGATGCTCTAACTACCTATTAAAGGTCACCACAGGTATGGCTAGCCTCATTCCACAGACTATCATAAGACCTTCTAATGCTTGATCATGTAAACCATAAATATCAGCTGGCTTGAGAGGAGTTAATAATCTCAAAGTGTGAGAGGGAAACTTCGTGAAACGATGAACAACTCCCAAATGTTTGCATTTTGGATGAACATACATGCTTGGGGCCACATGCCTGCTGGAATGGTTGTCGGTTAGCATCATAGTAGAGTCAAGGCATCCTAAGCTTTAAGGAAAGAACCGGTCTATATTAGTGAGGTTGGTCCTGAGGTAGAACATTTTTTCATGTACAAGGGATCTCAAAAGCTGGGGTGCTAGTGAAGTGCTTGTATTGAATCTGAATTGAGAAAAGGTTCACTATGCTTACATAGGTTTTGGTTTTGGATTAGGAGATTAATAGTTCTTTCAAAGCATCCCCCCCTAGAAGTTGGAGCCATGTGCCATTCCAAAATGGAGAAGTCCTCACCTTCTGGCAATAGATACAAGAAGAGAGACCCAAGGACTTCGGACCACTGATGAAAGTAAACGGGATCGCATAGGGTAGAATAGTATGAAGAGGGAGAGCAAGCTGGTTTGTGCCCCAACAAAGAAAGCCATCGCGAGTAGATCATCATGGGCATGAGTATGGAGAAAGCACGAGCTCCTTAGCATGATACATACACACCATCAGCCAAAGCCAAGCCCCTTTCTATTGATTTAGTAGCAATAGACCATGATGAATCGACTTCAACACAAATTTCTTGAGTATATCCTCCATCATTTGGAGCAATCGCAACATAGTCAAAGATCTGATGCTCTGAGAAGAGTGCAAGGGGGCTTGTCATGAGCCCAACCCAATACTGATCTAAATTTGATTGCTTCAAACAGGGGGGTATGAAGAGGAGCACAAAGCGCAATAGAGGCTGGTAGGAATTGCAAGGAAGGAAGTGCCTCATAATCAATTGTGCTTGTAGACCTTGCAAGAGTGCATGTGGAGTAGAAAACCATTGGGGCAAGAGGAGGTCACCCAAGCACCGAATCCTCAAGGACGTCCAAACTTTGTCTCAGCATCATAGGAGCATTGTAGCAAAACCAAGGAGGAGAAATGGCTTGACCCTTTCACCCACATAGCAATGAAGATGAACCAACGTGTATTACCCATCCCCCTTCCCAAGGGCGTCATTAAAAAAAGAGGTGACAGAGATGGATAGTGATGCCCCATGTGTGTGTGAGGAGGTGTGTATGTGTGAGAGAATGAGAGAGGGAAGCTAACGGAGTGTTCTTGTGCATCAAACAAAATGAACTAAAAACTATCCTACAAAAACAAAGTGATGGGGAACCAATGGTCCAATGGAAGGGTGAAAATGTCATGCCAACGCACATAACCTAGGTGTATAAGCAAACAAATTTACAAATCAATATCTTACCACATGCTCTTGAGCTCTCCAAGTGATGAAAGTCCATTTTCCTCGGCAATAGTGTCAAATTTGTTGTTGTAGTATGCCCTTGGGAAGCTTAGACCCACACCACTTTGCATGGAAGCAAGAGGAGGACTCAAGAAAGCCTCTCCTTTCATCCAACCCAAGCTCCAACATGTTCAAGCCATTGGCCATCAGCCTGCAGCTATGCCACATTCTTGAAAACATGGAGAGAAGGGTGTCAAGGATCCTAGTCACATATGTAAAATACAAGAAAATTGCAACATTCTACTTACACACATAGGAAACACAAGCATGCACACACACTTCACTCTCCCACACTCTAAGACTACATACACATATGCACAAGGCCTTAAGAGAAAGGAGAGTTCTTCCATTAAAAAGATATACACATGAGAGCACGTCGAACCAAAAGCTCCCTCTTCACAAAAATGAGCCTCTATATATAGGCTAAGCACATTTCCCCATGTGCTCCTATGACTAGTAAAAAAGGGGACATGTGCCTAACTAACATATCCAAAAAAGATTGTTCTCTAACAACCATATCAAAGAAATATGTGCATGGGGATTTTTCTAGACTTCTACCAAAAAAGTGGGTATTTACAAGCTTCCAGAAGCTTTACTTTAGGAGAAATATTAAAAAGGGACCTAAGAGGGTGTTCTCATGTGCAAACCCTCAAGTATACAAAAAGGGTATTTTGATGAACAAAAGAGTGTTCTTATGCACAAGAGAAAATGTGTGCACACCCTATAGCCCAACACAATTTTTGTGTCGATCGTGATGGACAGGGGTGTCTGTTGCGATCGATATCGTCTATCGCAATGGACAGAGGTTTCCATCAGGTTCTGTCAATTGTGATGGACAGGCAGTCTGTCATGATGGACAATGTCAATCGCAATGGACAACAAAAATGAAATTCTTTTTGAAATTCTTGTGGATTTGTGATGTGCAAGGCCTCTAGATAATGAATGTGCTAATTTTAGCAAATAAGAAACTTTTCTATCAATTGTGATTGATAGAGGCCAATGCCTCGAGACCTGTGCAAACATTTTTTGTACTTGTTGGAGTTGCTGGAGATGGTGATATGGCTAGATGTTGCAAGAAATGCTCAAAAACATACAAACATAATGCACAATAGCTCTCTCACTCCCTCTCACAAGTGAATGAGGGGAATGAGGTGGGGAAGGTGATATTACCAAAAAACTAAAAATTAAGCAAAGATAGAGATGGATGTAAGAGGTGGTGAGGATGATGATGGTGATGACATAAGAAAGAGAAAATGAGGAAAAGTAAAGAAATTACCTATGACTCCATTGTCACAATTCTACATCTTACCATCACATGCTCATCCTCGAAGCTCTCTCCCCAACAACAGTACCAAATTTGGTGTCACTATAACACAATGGCAAGTACCAACATGAGGAGATCCACCTCATAAATGTCAATCCATGGAGACGTGAGGACTAGTATGATGACTATGAGTAAGTGAAGGCACAAGTGTGTAAGTGAGAAGCACACAAGCATGCACACACACACACACGAACACAAGGCAAGAACAAAGAGAGGAATAATGGAGTGCTTTCTATTACTGAAGAAATCTCTTACAATAGCTCAAGACTCTCACAAGCTAACCTCATAAATGAGATCTCTAGCTCTTTTTATAGTTTTTAACTAGCTTTGGCCCTGTCCAGACCTAATGTTTGGCCTAGTTAATAATTAGGTTCCAGAGTTTATTTGAGGGCTCAAAGAAAGTCTAAAAATTATGAAAATTGGTATGTAGCTACTTCTAATACTCCTCAAGCTTGAGAACTCCTCAACTTGAATAAAATGGAGCCTAATCTACCAAAAATGGTATTCACAAGGTTCATGTAGTGATGAAAATCATCTTTGAAAAAAGATTTATCTTAAAAAATTTGGATAGGCCTAATTTCTAGATCTTCTTTGATCTCTGCCTACTTGGACTTGCTTGGCTATCCCTCTGCTTTTACTCTTTGCATCACCTCCCTTGTCTTGTAATTCCTTGCCATCCTTGACTACTGCCAACACCATTCTTCATAATAGCATCATATTTTGATTGCCTAGCAACCATCCAATTTTTTGAATTTTGTGCTTTATCAAACGAAACAAGATCGTTCTCATAAAAAATACTAGAGGCAGCCATAGCATAGTATTCTAATGCAAAAGAGGTACTATGAGAGCTTGAACGAGTACAATATTATAGAGATGCATCTAATTTGCTATCTCACAAAGTCTACACCAACCATTTTGGCATAGCTTTTGCCTCCTCTATATCAACCCTCTCATTAACAAGTGCATCATATAAATCTGCATCAGAAATGGAAAGATCTACATCATCACATGAAACCTATAAAGGCTAAGAAATTGCCTCATTTACACTTGCACTTGACTATCCACCTATAAAAAGAGGCTAAAAAGTATCATACACATCTCTAGAGATAACAAAAGTCTCCTTGGTACATGAAATGGTTGAATTGCATCTTCCATAAAAGAAACATCACAAAAAAATCAAAATTGTACCCAACAAAAATACATTTCACTACTTTATCATCCAATTTCCTACATTGTTGTTCAAGAACTAATGCATATGTCAGATAGCCAAAAACATGTAGAAGAGAAACACATGCCTTATGACCATGCCAAGTCTCATATGGAGTTATAGACTATAGTGCTTTGGTGGTGACACATGTTAAGTACATATACTATAGGCATAATAGCCTCAAGACAGAACCTATGTGGTAAAGCCTGACTTTTGACCATACACCTCACCATCTTCATGATTGGCATGTTCTTCCTTTTAGAAACTCCATTCTATTGAGGTTTATACGGCACTATACACTGATGTTTTATCCCAAGTTCAACCATAAATGCATTAAAAGAAGAAGACATGTATTCCTCTCCTCGATTAGAACAGAGGTTGCCCATTTTGCATGTTAAAAGATTTTTAGCCAAAACCAAAAACTATTGGAAGAACACATGCATAGCTAGAAAAATCATAAAAAGAAGTCATGAAGTAAATGTAGTTCCCAAAAGAGGGTGACTCCATAGGACCATAAACATCACTGTGAACAAGCTACAATTTATGAGTAGTGAACCATGTTTTGGGAAGGAGGCCCAAAATGTAACCTTAACAAACATGTTTACAAGGTGCCTCAAGTTTGGGCAGAGAGGACATCATTTTAGATTTCTAGAGGCGTAGAAAAATCCCATAATTCAGATGACCCAAGCATGCATGCCCAAGCTTTGCATCTAACATAACCTAATAATCTTGAACTTCTCATGCTCAATCATTCACAGATTTTGCATAATCTATGAGCTTATATAGTCCAAGACATAAAATGCCAAAAGCAATAATACCATTGCCATTTGACACATCATGAACTACACATCTTTCATCACCAAATTTGACTAGCAAGCCAATCTTGGCTAATGTTGAAACTAACAGCAGATTTTTCTTGATCCTTGGCACAAATAAAGCATCTGACAATGTAAAAGAACTACAATGAAAAGTAGTAAGAGTGATCTTACTAACTCCCATTACAAGATAAGGGGAGTTGTTAGCACATGTGACAACATTTTTTGCAGGGGCAGGCTCAAGTGAACTAAAGAAATTGAGCTGCAAGGTAATAAGTTTGGTTGCCCCACTATCAAAGTACCAAATATATGAGTCTACTATAAACATACACTATTCATGAGAAGATGGATCATAATTGCAAATAGTAGTAAATGCCCATTTTTCATTCTATACAAGATTAACAAACTCTGTTTTAGGTGTAGAGACCTCTACAACAACCATTCCACCCTCTTTTTTCTTTACCTCTTTTGCAGCTATTTTGGACAAATCTTTATGAAACGATCATTTCCTTTACAATATTTGCAAAACAATTTCTACTTTTCCATTTTCTTCTCGTGGTTGTCTTCCTTTTTTGACTATCGAGAATTAGAAGACTTATGCTTGCTAATAGAAAGCTTTTGACTAGCTACGAAAGCTTGATCTACAACATGCATAATGGACCAATTTTGCTTGCACTTTTCTTCCAATAACAAAAGAGAGACTAACTCCTCAAATGTTAAGGCATTTGGACTACCTTTCATCATCAACTAAAGAGTAGAAGCAAAACTCTGATATGAATCTGGAAGACTATTCAGAACAGTCTGAACAAGTGAATTGTCCAGCAAGTCTTCACGAGCGCAAATCAACTACTCCTTCAAATCTTTGATCTTTATCCAATTATTTTTGGAGGTAAGCAACACGAGCTTCATTTCTTGCCTCGTACAAAGTGTTAAGTGTATCCCAAGCATACTTTGCTATTTTGCAAGAGCAAATGTGAGGGATGATGACATGTTTGACAAACAAAGCTATCAATGCATGTGCCTTAGGATCTCTGCCATCCCAATAAAGTTGCTCTGTAGTGGTTGTAGTAGGAACCAAAGCACAAACATGAATTTGAAGATCATAATCTTCAACCTCATCTATATCACTGTCAATAACTATATTTGCAAGTGTAGTAGGTCATTTTTGAACACCCTCCACAACATTCCCTAGTCCTTTTGCAACCAATACATGATGCATCATATATGTCCATTATGGGTAATTAGTACCATCCAATCTATCCTCAACAACCAACATATGAAATACATCATTGCCTTCAGCCTTTGTGAAAAGATCTGTAATGTTCTCCTCTATGGGCACATATGCCAAACTGATCTCTCCAGCAGAGAACCTCTCCCTAACATGATGATAGTGCACCTCAATGTGCTTAGTGCAAGCATGCAACACATGGTTCCTCACAACTGCCAATGCACTCTCACTATCATTGAAGATGGTGGTTGCAGAAGACTAACCAACACCCAAATCAACCATGAGGCATTTGATCCACACACACTTAATAGTCACTATGAAAGCTACCCTATACTTAGCCTCACAACTAGAAGTGGCCACAATAGCTTGCTTGTTGCTCAACCAAGATATGCATGAGCTACTAAACATGAAGCAAAACCCACTAGTGGTGGAGACAGGAGTGTCATAGCAACCAGCCTAGTCAGCATAAAAAAAAGCATGTATATCTAGTGGTAATGATCCCCCTTTGGGATAAAACAATCCAAGTAGCCGAGTCTCACTCAAGTAGAGAAATATGTGCTTAACTGCTTGGGAATGCTTGACACCTAGGCAATGCATAAACGTACTCATTTGTGAGACAACAAACTGAATATCAGGCAAAGTTATGCATAAGTAAATCAAGCATCCAATAGCCTATTGCTAGAGAACAACATCAAATGCATCTCCAACATCATGAAGATTCAACCATAAAATTGTATCCATAAGAGTGGAAATATGTTTATAATGCTCAAGTCCAAAATGTTGTAATGATGTGTCAATATATTTTGTTTGACACAAAGCTATTCCACCATCAACTTGCATAAACTAAATGCCCAAATAATGATGCAAATGCCCAAATCAGACATCTCAAATGAGGCATGCAAATCAACCTTAAAATCAGCAGTATGCTTCTCATTATGACCAATGAGTGGCATGTCATCAACATAGAAAACAATGATAAGAAGCACAACATTTGCACACTTAACATATAAGGTGCTTTCAATTGGCCTATTCTCAAAACCATGTGCAATCAATCATGCATGTATGTTTTCATACCAAGCATATGGTGCTTGCTTCAAACCACATAATGCCTTTTTCAACCTGCACACTTTACTTTCATGGTCTTTGTGCACAAAACCATTGTTATCAATTATGGAATATGTTGAACAAGGAATTGTTGGATTGTAAAATTATTAAGCTATTAATGTGTTTTGGTGTTTTGATATAGCATCTAAAGGTTCGTGAGGGTGTGAAAGGCATGAACATTTTGAATATGTCTGGACATCAATAATCGGATTTATATTTTATATAACATATAAATAAACTCACATAGAGTTTTCTATTTTTAGAAACAATTAGTAAAATTAGTAGTTAGGGTAAGGATCACTGTAGATCATGATTATGTTAATAAAAGCAAAGGCTCTCCATAAAATAGAGCAACTTTTTACTTTCATGCTTGCTTTTTGAAGCCACCTCATTGTAACCACTATTTTCAACATAATGAAAAATTCTATAAATACATGCACTCTCTTGACCTATCAAAACAGAGTGCATGGGGGAAGAATACACCTAATCTTGTGTACTATCTCGCCTCTTCACATACTAATTTTTGTGTGTTTTCAGCACCCATATCCTCTATGTGCACATGAATTAAGATCTTGGTAACAAGCATGGGGCTGAAAAACATGCACTTCTTCATATAATTCACCATTGAGAAAGGCACTTTTAATGCCCAACTCATGTACATAAAAACTATGATGATTTGGAAGTGCATAGATGCTACGAATAGTAGTCATTTGGCATGTGCGAACAAAGGTCTCATCAAAATCAATGCCTCTTTCTTGAGCATAACCTTTTGCAACAAGCCTAGCCTTATATCTCTCAATTGTTCTATCAGGCTTACACTTTAGCTTGTATACCCACTTAGTGTCAATGGCCTTCTTGCCAGGAGGCAAATCAAATAAAGACCAACTACCATTCTTCATGATAGCACCATACTTTGATTGCATAAGAACCATCCAATTTTTTTAATTTTGTGCTTCATCAAACAAACTGCTCATTATCATCACAAAGACTAGAGCCAGCCATAAAATAGCAATTTGATGCAAAAGAAGCACTATGAGAGCTAGAACGAGTGTGATATGACAAAGGTGCATCTAATTTGCTATCTTTGCACCAACCATTTTGGCATAGTCTTTGCCTCCTCTATATCAGTCCTCTCATCAACAAGTGCATCATGTAAATTTACGTCATAGATGGAATGATCTGCATCATCACATGAAACCTATAAAGATTGAGAAATTGCCTCTTTTAGACCATCGATTTGTTGGAGTTAGACGTCTGTGGAAGCACACGAACAACACAAGGAAGAAGAAGAAGCTTGGAGCACAACACACAATACTGAATAGGCATATATACAAGCCGGGGGAAGAAAACCTCCTAGAGAGGGAAAAAAGTGCCCCGGTATTCCTAGAGTGTTCACACACATCACTACCTAAATATATCAACAAATCCCCCTTGGGAGTGATGCAGTGAACAAGTAGCTGGCACTCATGTATAAGGAAGTGCCAAGCTATGTGGAGATCACTCCACAAAAGGAAGTAAGCCCAAAGCTTTGCAAAAAGCTTCAAACTTCTCCCTAGGTAGAACCTTCGTGAAAAGCTCTGCAATGTTCTCCTGTGTGGGCACATATGCCAAGTTGATCTCCCCAGTAGAGAACCTCTCCCTGACATAATGATAATGCACCTCAATGTGCTTAGTGCAAGCATGGAGCACAGGGTTCCTCACAATTGCCAATGTGCTCTGACTGTCAGTGAAGAGGGTGGTGGCAAAAAACTGATCAACACCCAAATCAGCCATAAGGCGTCTAAGCCACACACACTCAACAATCGTTATGAAAGTTGCCCTATACTCAGCCTCACAACTGGAAGTGCCCATAGTAGTCTGCTTCTTGCTTAACCAAGATATACATGAGCTACCAAGCATGAAGTAAAAGCCACTAGTGGACACACGAGTGTCATAGCAACCAGCCCAATCAGAGTTAAAAAATCATGCAAATCTAGCAGTAGTGATCCCCACTTGGGATAAAACAACCCAAGTAGCCGAGTACCACTCAAGTAGCAAAAGATGCACTTAACTACCTGCCAATGCTTGACTCTTGGGCAATGCATAAACTTGCTCTTCTGTGAGATAGCAAACTGAATATCTGGCCAAGTAATGCATAAGTAAATAAGGCATCCAACAACTTGCTGATAGAGAACAACATCAAATGCATCTCTAGCATCATGAAGACTCAATCGTAAATCTGTCTCAATAGGAATGGTAATAGGTTTACAGTCTTCAAGGCCAAAATGCTGCAATAATGTGTCAATATATTTTGTTTGACACAAAGCCATTCGACCATCAATGTGCATAAACTGAATGCCCAAATAGTGATGCAAATTCCCCAAATCACACATATCAAATGAGGCATGCAAATCAGCCTTAAAATCAGCAATAAGCCTCTCATGAGGACCAGTGAGAAGCATGTCATCAAAATAAACTACAATGATAAGAAGTACATCATTAGCATGCTTAACATATAAGGTGCTTTCACTTGGAATATTCTCAAAACCATGTGCAATCAGATAGGCATGTATCTTCTCATACCAAGCATGTGGTGCTTGCTTTAAACCATATAATTCCTTCTTTAACCTGCACACCTGGTTTTCATGCCCTTTTTGCACAAAGCCACAAGGCTTGAAAACATACACTTCTTCATGCAAGTCGCCATTCAGAAATTCTATTTTAATATCCAAATGATGTACATTCCAACCATGATGGGCTGCAAGTGCACAGATGCTCCAAACAGTAGTCATACGACATGTAGGTGCAAAGGTCTCATCAAAATCAATGCCTCTTTCCTACACATAACCCTTTGCAACAAGCCTAGCCTTATACCTGTCAACTGTTCCATCAAGCTTATGCTTCAGCTTGTATAACCACTTAGTGCCAATGGCCTTCTTGCCAAGAGGCAAGTCACATAAACACCAGGTACCATTTTTCGTGATAGCATCATATTCAGATTGCATTGTAGCCATTCAATGTTTTGTGCTTCATCAAATGAAACAGGCTCAATCTCATAGCAGAGACTAGATGCAGCCATAGCATAGCAATTTGATGCAAAAGAGGCACTATGAGAGCTTGAACGAGTATGATATGATAGAGGCGCATCTAATTTGGTTTCAAGCAAAGTCTACACCAACCATTTTGGCATAGTTTTTGCCTCCTCAATATCAGCTCTCTCATCAACAAGTGCATCAAGTAAATCTATGTAAAAAATGGGATGATCTGCATCATCACATGAAACCTGCAAAGGCTGAGAAGTTGCCTCATTAGGATTAGCACTAGACTATCCACTTGTAAAAAGAGGCAGCAAAGTATCATACATGTCTTTGGAGCTAATCAATGTCTCCTTGGTACATGAAAGCAATGGCTGAATAGAATCTTCCACAAAAACAACATCAGGACTAACCAGAATGCATTTAGTCTATGGATGATACAGACGGTTGCCTTTACTTTCAAAATTGTACCCAACAAAAATACATTTTACTACTTTATCATCCAATTTTTCGTGATGTTGTTCAGGCACTAATGCATACGCCAAACAACCAAAAACACGCAGATGAGCAAGAGATGGCTTGCGATCATGCCAAGCCTCATATGGAGTGATAGACTGCAGCGCTTTAGTGGGACACCTATTAAGTACATATGCTGCACACATGATAGCCTCAAGCCAGAAACTATGTGGTAAAGCCTGACTCTTGACCATACACCTCGCCATCTCCATGAGTGACCTATTCTTTCTTTCAGCAACTCCATTCTGTTGAGGTGTATACGGCAGTGTACACTAGTGTTTTATCCCATGTTCAACTAGGAATGCATTAAAATCAAAAGACATATATTCCCCCCCTCGATCAGAATGGAGGGTGCCCATTTTGCATGCTGACAAATTTTTAGCCAAAACCAAAAACTGTTTGAAGCACATGAACACTTTGGACTTTGCTTTCAATGGATATACCCATGGATGCTTGGAAAAATCATCGATGAAAGTCACAAAGTAAAGATAATTTCTAAAAGAAGGTGTCTGCATAGGACCACATACATCACTATGTACAAGCTACAATGTCTGAGTAGCCCAAACTAAACCATCTTTTGAAAAGGAAGAACGCTGCATTTTGCCCAAAATACAATCTTCACAAACATGTTTTCCATGCGCCTCAAGTTTGGGCAAAGAGAACACCATTTCATATTTCTGCAGGCATAGCAAACTAGCAAAATTTAGATGACCAAAGTGTGCATGCCAAAGCTTTGCATCTAACATAGCTTGAGAATGATGTACTGCACATGCCGAATCATTTACAAACCTTTCATAGTCTATGTGCTTATACAACCCACGACATGAAATGGAAGAAGCAATAATCACATCGCCATTTGATAGATCATGAACTGTACATCTGTCATCAACAAATTTCACAACCAAGCCAATCTTGGCTAATGCAAAAACTGATAAGAGATTTTTCTTGATCCTTGGCACAAACAAAGAATCTGACAAAGTGAAAGAACTACCATTAGCAGTAGTCAAAATGATCTTACCAACTCCCATAACAGGATAAGAGGAGTTGTTGGCGCATGTGATAGTATTCCTTGGAGGGGCAGGCTCGAGTGAAGAGAAGAAACTGTGCTGCAAGGTAATATGTTTGGTCGCCCCACTATCAAAGTACCAAACATTTGAGTCTACTACAGACATGCACTGCTCATGAGAAGATGGGTCGAAACTGCAAACAATAGTAAATGCCCATTCTTCTTCCTGCACAAGATTAGCAGACTCGGTTTTTGGTGTAGAGACCTCTACAACAACCATTCTAGCCTCTTTCTTCTTTGCCTCTTTAGCAGCCAGTTTTGGACAGTTCTTTATGATATGATCATTCCCTTTATAGTACTTGCAAAAAATTTTTGCTTTTTTTATTTCTTTTCATCTTTATCTTCCTTCTTTGAATGTGTAGCATTTGTAGACTTCTGCTTACTAGTTGAAGAGCTCCATTTTCCTTTGCCCTTCTAACTAGCCAGAAAAGCTTGATCTACAACACACATAATGGACCTGTTCTGCTTGGAATGATCTTCCTGCAATAGAACAGAGACTACTCCTCAAATGACAAAGCATTTGGATTGCCTTTCATCATTAACCAAAGAGTAGAAGCAAAACTCTGATATGAATCAGGATGTCCATTCAAAACGGTCTACACAAGTGAGCTATCAGGTATAACCTCATCAACAAAAATCAACTATTCCTTCAAGTCTTTGATCTTTGTTAGAAAATTGTCCATAGAATCACCTTCATTCATGTGCTCACTCTCCAACTGTTTTTGGAGGCAAGCAACACGAGCCTCATTCTTAGGTTGGTACAATGTGGTAAGTGTATCCTAAGCATCCCTAGCTGTTCTGCAAGAGCAAATGTGAGGAATAATGGCACATTTGATAGACAAAGCTATCAATGCATGTGCTTGGGCATCTCTACCATCCCAAATAATTTGCTCTGTAGTAGGTGCAATAGAAACCATAGCACGAACATGAATATGCAGAATATCATCATCTTCAACACCTTCTACATGAGCTTCAGTACTTGTAGTTGTAACAATTGCAGCTGTGATAGGATGTTTTTCAACACCTTGCACAATGTTCCATAGTCCTTTTGCAACCAATGCATGCCACATCATATAATCCCACAATGGGTGGTTGGTACCATCCAACTTATCCTCAACAGCCAACATACGAAATACATCACTGCTTTTAGCCATGGTCGATGACTAAAATACCTTTATGCAAAAAATTGACTATATCTCAAAAAGTTGAACAGATTTGCCTAGACGAGTTCTACTAAACTTGTAGCAGACTTTGAGATGCTTACACTGGCGAACCAAAACCGGTATATACCTTTTGGCACAAAAAGACGAAATAGCCTGCACAAGCACTGCGATAAAGTGTTTGGAGGTTGAAACAAGCTCAGATCGTGATTTCAGTGCCACAAAGCGAAGCAATTTTGATCTCGAAAACACGCTGAGTATGCTCACCAAAATTTGTGCGATTCTGAGACTGTAACCAGAGGAGTGTCGATGGTGCCCTAGATGAAGCGACGACTTTCTCTGATACCAATTGTTGGAGTTAGACGTCTGCGAAAGGATGCGAACAACACAAGGAAGAAGAAGAAGCTTGGAGCACAACACATAATATTGAATGCATTACTAGAGTGTACAAAGATAAGTAGCCCATTAGGGCAATAGGTGTATATACAAGCCGGGGGAAAAGCCCCTCCTAAAGAGGGAAAAAAGTGCCCCGGTGATCCTAGAGTGTTCACACACATCACTACCTAAATATATCAACACAGTTGACTTTCCACCTATAAAAAGAGGCATCAAAGTGTCATACACATCTCAAGAGCTAACAAAAGTCTCCTTGGTACATGAATGTAATGGCTGAATTGCATCTTCCACAAAAACAATATCATGGCTAACCAATATGTAATTAGTTTGTGGATTAGATAGATGATAGATTTTACTTTCAGAATTGTACCCAACAAAAGTTCAGTGCTTTATCATCCAATTTCTTATGTTGTTGGAGTTCATGAACTAATGCATATGCCAGACAACCAAAAACATGTAGATGAGCAACAAAAGGCTTGTGATCTTGCCAAGTCTCATATGGAGTGATAGACTGTAGTGCTTTGGTGAGACACATGTTAAGTACATATGGTCCACACATAACAACATCAAACCAGAAGCTACGTGGTAAAGCTTGACTTTTGACCATATACCTCTCCATCGCCATGAGTGACATGTTCTTCATTTCAGTAACTTCATGCTATTGAGGTGTATATGGCATTGTACACTAATATTTTATGCCACATTCAACCAAAAATGCATTAAAATCAGAAGACATGTATTCCCCTCTTGATCAGAATGGAGGGTGCCCATTTTGCATGCTGAGAAATTTTCAGTCAAAATCAAAAACCATTTGAAGCACATAAACAATTCAGACTTTACTTTGAGTGATACATCCATGTATTCTTGGAACTAAAATCATCAATGAATTTCAAGAAGTAAAGGTCGTTCCCAAAAAAGAGGGTGTCTGCATAGAACCACAGAGATCACAGTTAACAAGCTGCACTTTTCTAATAGCTTGAACTGAACCATCTTTTGGGAAGGAGGAATGTTGCATTTTGCTCAAAATATAGCCTTCAAAGACATGTTTACAAGGTGTCTCAACTTTGGGCAGAGAGGACACCATTTTAAGTTTCTACAAGCATAGCAAACTAGCATAACTCAGATGACCAAAACATGCATGCCAAAGCTTTGCATATGACATATCTTGAGAATCTTGAACTGCACATGTTGAATCATTCATAGATTCTGCATAATATATGTGCGCCATTTGAGAGATCATGAATTGTACATCTTGTTGAAATGAAAAAGGACTACTCCCACTCTACTCACATGCGCACATCAAACAAGCTAAGGAGGAAGGAACAAAAGATAACAAAACATTATGAATGAATTAAAATGGAAATGGAAATGGAAATGACTTACATGAGATGCTCTAGCATGGATACTCCATGAGCATGGATACTCCATGAGGAGAGGATGCACACTCTTGGCAATGAGCTAGAGTGGAATGACATGTGTGGAGTGAAGGGAGGCCTTGCTTATATGGAGTTTTGGAGAATTCCCTTGCATGTGGGATAAATGTGCTTGCATGAGAATGAAAGTAAGTTGGGACAAAGGGTGGAGCATGGAACTCTCAACACCCCCCCTCCATGTGATGACCCTTTTGTTTTTAATCTGGGGGACTAGTGACATATGGGATCACTTAGTCCATTAATTTTTAAGATCTAAGGACATATGAGATCCTTAGACATATACTTGGACATTTGGGATCTAAGAGGTTTTGGGGATCTAGGGACATATGGGATCCCTAGACATATAAAGGGTTTACATCATGGGGTAGCTAGTATTTTTGAGATGCTTTAAAAGAGATATTCTTTACAAACTATTGCTTTGGGTGACCCATCAGATTCTTCATCACTTCTTTCTTCACTAATGTTGGCATATTGCTTGGGTTTGTAGTAGCATTTCTCTTCAGGATGATTGGTTCTCTTGCAAAAACGACATGGTTTGTACTTTTTATGAGGAGGATTCTTCTTGTTGAAAAGAGCTTTCTCTTGAGAGGAGTTGTGGGTTTGAATGTTCTTTTCTTCATCAAGGAGGGTAGCTTCAATATCACTAAGGGTTGGTTATGGAAGGAGCCTAAGTGTGGTGATGATGTGGCCATATCAATCCTGGGGAAGACTTCGTAGTAGCAAAGCAATGAGTACATCTTCATCAAGCTTTTTGTCAATGTCAACAAGTTGTGTACACATACTCTTGAAGATATTGAGGTGGGAGGCGAAAGAGGAGTTGGGCTCCATTTTGAGATCAAATAAGTTCATAAAGAGGGTGATTTTGGAGGATTTGGCTTTAGATCCAAAAAGATGATCAAGTTGCACCCATGCATCATAGGCGGTGCCCTTCTCATCAATGTGATGCACATATTGATTGCTTAGCCCAAGTGCGATGGTGGATAATGCTTTCTCATCCTTGAGTTGCCAAGAAGCTTCACCTTCTTGCATTGCTGGTTTCTTCTCCTTGCCGCAAGCAATACTCCATAGGCCTTTCTTCATGAGCTTATATTGCATTTTGACTTGCCATGTGTGGAAATGTTGACCAGTGAAAGTGGACTCGTTCTTTTCCTCCATAGTCAAGAATGAGGTAGGGGTTCGAAAGTAGAAGCTTGCTTAACAAAGTATTTGGCTCCCTTCGATGTGCACCAGAAAATGGAGATAAAGACTTAGTGCTAATATACAAGGGGTACAAAGGAAGGTCTTACCACTTATGAATGTGGCAATGTCTAATCCTTTTACAAAAGGCCATAGATATTTGTCAAAAATGATATAAAAGTTTTGTACCGTTGTGTATATGTGAAATCAAAGTATGATTCTTAAGATATAATAAACTATGATACATCTCCTGTGTGGGATTCTAGAGAATACGCAAATTGGCATTCTTAGTCATAGAGAAGATTGTGTCTTTTCCTATGTCAGAAATCAATAGTGCACTGTGCAACCTTCCATTGTTCCATCTTGAATGATCATTATTGCCCCTTATGCTTCACTTATCTAGACTCTGCAAGTGGAATCATCCCACATGATGTGAGATCATTTTCTTCAATTTTTGTATGCCTGTACCCACTCCATGACTTCCAAAATACAATTAAATGGCAAACGATCACTATATAGTGCCTATCTATAATGAGCTCCAGCTACCGCATGCCTTCAATCAATTCTAAAATCCCATAAAGACTAGAATCTTCTCCAACTTTATACGTGCATTTACTCCGCTGCCAAAACAACTATAACTCAGCCTAAATAGATCTGTGATCAAAAGCAGGCCTGACTCAAGCTGCTTAAGAAAGATGACTCGCTTTCCCTTGAATCATCCAACAAGTAGAATAACCACATTCTCTGGCGTTATGCTAGGCCTGAGCTTCATCTTCTTAACTACGCGCTTGTTTGTAGAGAGGCTTGGGAACGCCATCAGTTAGGTAGAACCTAGGAGGCTTCTCTGCTGAAACGGGGATGACCTCCTTCTTGGCGTGAGTGGGGAACGATCCACCATTCTTTGCCTTAATTTCCCACAAGCTGCGCTTGTGATAAACGAGAAAGGCAGCCAACTCCGTGCACTACTTCCTTGTTGCGAGGGGCTCTTGGATTTGACTTGGCCATTATTGTAGCTTTCTTAAGCCTGCCTTCTCCTTCGAGTCGTAGAGCCAGAGCATAACTCTCTCTCTCTCTCAGCTTTAACACAGGTAGGAGCAGCACATTTTGCTCGCTTTATCTCTCCAATATTTGGCATGCAGAGATAGCCATCGAGCTTGGGCGCGTAGAGAATTTGAATGTGATTATCCTTTGCACAACAAGGAAGCAGCCAAAGGGAGTCGCTCTACTTTGTCTTCCTCTAGAGATGAAGAGCGCACATTGGAGTCAGTGATGAAGCACACTAAGAGAATTGACCGTCTGTTTAGAGAGCTAATGTGGATGACTTTGACGTAGAGCGAGCCTTTCTCCAAATATAGAAGTTCAGTGCCATGGGGATGGACATGAGGGGGATTCAAGCCACCCTCTACATAATTGATCCTTGCCATAGAGATGTCGAATGTGATTAGACCTGGGAACCTGGCTACATTGGCCAGCATCACCAAAGACCCTAGATTGCTTGTGATGTTCCCTGGCGTACTGAGAAATGCGGATGAGAAATCATTGGTTGTCGTCATATCAACAGCTTTGCAGACATGCCCATTCACCTTCACGATGGAGTTTAGATCTGCAACGCAAACGTCCTGCAGAGATTCCGGATCTTTTGCAACAACATATGTAACTAGAAATATGGATGGAAGAATGAGTAGAATGTGGAGCAGATGAGAACGGCTATGACAGTGCTGCTGCAAAAGCTCCATGGCAAGAAGGAGAGCAAGCGTAGGAAAGACACATGAGAAAGAAGTTTCTTGCTTTCGAAAATATTGGCACTCCGTCGAGGGCATCTTTAGCACTTTCTTTGAATCTGACACACAATGACGGTGAAACACTCTCTATTTCTCTCTTCGTGATCCATAATGGTAGAGCTCCAAAGAATCCATGTAGGGATACAGATGAATCTGCATCCCTTCGCTTCTCAGTGTTTGCTATGTGCGATGAAGCAATGACACATCTCCTTCTTCATTCTTCAAACTGAGAAAGTTGGGAGTTTGCTGTATAGATTTGAATAGACAAGCATTCCAATGGAGGTACAAGGTTGACAAGTTCGAGGAGAAGAAGCTGATACGTTGCAATGAGAAAGAGAGAGAGGGAAATCCATTTATGTAAATAATAATGCCAAACAATAATGATGTTCCTTTGCAGGTCTATTTTTCAGATGTGCCTTGCTGCAATGAACTTCAAAGTGGGCAGCGGCTTACGTTGGACTTACCAAGATTCTATGGTGCTACCTTGGAGGCTAAGTGCTAGTGCTCATAAGCACTGTTATTGCAGATTCTTCTATTGAGTGAGATGAACAATCAAGAAAATGATCATGCTTAAGGAAGCACAAGAAGATAATCAATAATAATAATATGATCAGGTTTAATGAAAGATAAACAGTGCTTAGAAGCACTTTATTAGAAATATGTGCAAGGGTGGGAGGGAGGGAGTAAAGAAACAATTGGATCTAAGTTAATGACAAAATTGATCAAAACATAAAGCTAATGAAAATGATTCCATAGATCCTAAGTAAGGGGAAACATAACAACCTATGCTCTGATACCATGTTGAAATGAAAAAGGACTACTCCTACTCTACTCACATGCACACATGAAACAAGCTAAGGAGGAAGGAACAAAAGATAACAAAACATTATGAATGAATTAAAATGGAATGGAAATGACTTACATGAGATGGTCTATGAGCAGAGAGGATGCACACTCTTGGCAATGAGCTAGAGTGGAATAACATGTGTGAAGTGAAGGGAGGCCTTGCTTATATGGAGTTTGGGAGAATTCCCTTGCATGTGGGATAAATGTTCTTGCATGAGAATGAAAGTAAGTTGGGACAAAGGGTGGAGCATGGAACTCTCAACACATCTATCATCAACAAATTTGACAACCAAGCCAATCTTAGCTAATGCTGAAATCGACAACATATTTTTCTTGATCCTGAGCACAAATAGAGCATTTGACAATGTAAAAGAACTACCATTAGGAGTATTTAGAATGATCTTATCAACTCCCATTATAGGATAAGAGGATTTGTTAGCACATGTGACACTATTCTCTGTAGGGGCAGGCTCAAGTGAACTGAAGAAACTACACTATGAGGTAATATGTTTGGTTGCCCCACTATCAAAGTACCAAACATCTGAGACTACTATAGACATACACTGTTCATGAGAAGATGGGTCATAACTGCAAACAATAGTAAATGCCCATTCTCAATTTTGCACAAGATTAGCAGACTTTGTTTTAGGTGTAAAGGCCTCTACAACAACCATTCCATTCTCTTTTTTATTTGCCTCTTTTGCAACCAGTTTTGGAAAACTCTTTATGACATCCCTTTACATTATTTGCAAAACAATTTCTACTTTCTATTTTCTTCTCATCTTTTTCTTCTTTTTTTTTGTTGTCCAAAATTAGTAGATTTTTGCTTGCTAGTACATGAGCTCCATTTACCTTTGCCTTTTTGACTAGCTAAGAAAGCTGGATTTGCAACACACATAATGGACATGTTCTATCTGGACAAGTCTTTGTGCAACAAAACAGAGAGTAACTCCTCAAATGTTAAGGCATTTGGATTCTCATTCATCATCAACCAAAGAGTAGAAGCAAAACTTTGGTATGAATCAGGAAGCCCATTCATAACAATTTTCACAAGTGAATTGCTCGGCAAGACTTCATTAGCAAAAATCAATTGCTCCTTCAAATCTTTGATCTTTGTCAAAAAATTGTCCATAGAATCTCCTTTATTCATATGCTCACTATATTACTGTTTTCGGAGGTAAGCAACACGAGCCTCATTTCTTGCTTGGTGAAAAGTGGTAAGTGCATCCCAAACATCCTTTGTTATTTTGCAAGAGCAAATGTGAGGGATAATGGCACGTTTGATGGAAAAATCTATCAATGCATTTGCGTGAGCATTTCTACCATCCCAATGAAGTTGCTCTACAGTAGATGTAGTAGGAAATGCAATAGGAATAGGAATTTGAAGATTGTCACCTTCAACACCATATGGATCATCTTCAATAACTACATTTGCATGTGTAGTAGATCATTTTTCAACACCCTACACAATATTCCACATTCCTTTTGCAACCAATACATGACACATCATATATGACCATAATGGGTAATTAGTACCATCCAATCTATCCTCAACAACCAACATACAAAATACATCATTGCTTTTTTCCATGGCCATTAACTAAAATAGCTAATGCAAAAAAATGATTGTATCTCGAAAAGTTGAACATAACTACCCTTCCAAGCTCTGCTAGATCTATAGCAGACTTTTGAGGTGCTTGTATTGGCGAACCAAAACTTGTATATATGTTTGGCACAAAAAGATGAAATTGCCTACATAGGCACTATGATAGTGTGTTCAAAGGCCAAAACAAGCTCAGATCACAATTTCAACACCAAAAAGCAAAGCAGTTTTGAACTTCTTATTACTTTGCATATACTCACTAATTTTCATGCAATTTCAAGACTATGACTGGAGGGGCATCGAGGAAACACTAGATGAAGTGACAACCTACTCTGATACCAATTGTGGAGTTTGACGTCTATGGAAGCATGGGAAGAAACTTGGAGCACAAGACACAATACTAAATGTATTACCAAGTGAATGTACAAAGATAAGTGACTAGTTAGGGTTATAGATGTATGTACAAGTGGGGAAAGAAACCTAAAAAAGTACCTTGATAATCCTAGTGTGTTGACACACATGACTACCAAAATATATCAACACTGCTATAGCAAATGTTTGTCACATGCACTAACAACTCATCTTATCCTCTATTTGGAGTTGATAAGATCATTTTGACTACTGTTGATGGTAGTTCTTTCACATTGTTAGATGCTTTATATATTCCAAGGATCAAGAAAAATTTGTTGTCGATCAAGATTATCCAAGATTGTCTTGGTTGTCAAATTTGTTGATGACAAATGTTCAGTTCATGATCTCTCAAATGGCAATGTTATTATTGATGCTAGCATTTTATGTCATGGGTTGTATAAGCTCATATACTATGCAAAATCCATAAATGATTTGGAATGTCTATTCAAGACTGTCAGGCTATCTCATATGCAAAGCCTTGGCATGCACGTTTTGGTCATCTAAATTTTGCTAGTTTGTTATGCCTGCAAAAATCTATAACGGGAGGCACTTGGTAAACATTTCTATGAAGACTATATTTTGGGCAAAATGCAGCATTCCTCCTTCCCAAAAGATGTTCAATTCGACCTGCTCATAAATTGTAGTGTGTTCATAGTGACATTTTTGGTCCTATGCAGGCACCTTGTTTTAGGAACTACCTTTACTTCATGGTTTTTATTGATGAATTCTCCAGGCATGCAAGGGTGTGTATACTACAAACAAATTATAAAGTATTTATGTGCTTCAAATAATTTATGGTTATGGCTGCTAGAGTGTATAACCAAGTGAATATACAAAGATAAGTGACCCATTAGGGTTATAGGCATATATACAAGCCAGGGGAAAAAAAACCTCCTTAAGAGGGAAAAAAATGCCTCGATGGTCCTAGTGTGTTCACACACATCACTACCGAAATATATCAACAAATCCCACCCTGGGAGTGATGTGGTGAACAAGGAGCTAGCACTCATGTATAAGGGAGTGCCAAGCTATGTGGAGTCATTCAACAAAAGGAAGTAAGCCCAAAGATTTGTAGAAAGCTTCAAACTTCTCCGTAGGTAGAGCCTTTGTGAAAACGTTTGCCCTTTGAGATAAAACAATCCAAATAGTCGGGTACCACTCAAATAGCAAAAGATGCACTTAACAACATGCCAATGCTTGACACCTGGGCAATGCAAAAATCTACTCATCTATGAGACAACAAACTAAAGATCAAACGAGTTTATGCATAAGTAAATCAAGCATCCAACTGTCTATTGATAGATAACAACGTCAAATGCATATCCAACATCATGAAGACTCAACTGTAAACCTGTTTCCATAGGAGTGGTGATAGGTTTGTAATTTTCAAGGCCAAAATGTTTTAATAATGTGTAAATATATTTTATTTGACACAAAGCTATTCTACCATCAACTTGCATAAATTGAATGCCCAAATAATGATGCAAATGCCCTAAATCTGAGATCTCAAATGAGGCATGCAAATCGACCTTAAAATCAGCTATATGCTACTTATTAGGACCAATGAGCAACATATCATCAACATAGACAAAAATGATTAGAAGAACATCATTTGCACTCTTAACTTATAAGGTGCTCTTAGTTGGATTGTTCTCAAAACATGTACAATCAAGTAGGCATGTACCTTTTCATACGAAGCACGTGCTTGCTTCAAACCATATAATGCCTTTTTCAACTTGCACACTTTGTTTTCATGCCCTTTCTATAGAAAATCACAGGACTGAAAAACATACACTTCTTCATGTAAGTCACCATTCAAAAATGCATTTTTAATGTCCAACTGATGTACATTCCAACCATGATGAGAAATAAGTGCATAGATGCTAGAAACAATAGTCATTCGGCATGTGCAAGCAAAGGTCTCATGAAAATCAATGCCTCTTACTTGAGCATAACCTTTTGCAACAAGCCTAGCATTATGTATGTCAATTGTTCCATTATTTAGGTAGTGATGTGTGTGATATGAAAATCAATGCCTCTTACTTGAGCATAACCTTTTGCAACAAGCCTAGCATTATGCATGTCAAATATTCCATTATGTTGATATATTTAGGTAGTGATGTGTGTGAATGCACTAGGACAATCGAGGCACTTTTTTCCCTCTTTATGAGGTTTTTTTCACCCGGCTTGTACATATGCCTATTGCCCTAACGTGCTACTTCTCTTTGTACATTTTAGTGGTAATACATTTCAGTATTGTGTGTTGTGCTCCAAGCTTTTTCTTCTTCTTTGTGTTGTTTGTGTGCTTCCACAGACCTCGATCTCCAACAATTGGTATCAGAGCAGGTCACTGCTTCATGTAGGGTGTCATCAACACTCCTCTGGTCATAGTCTCAAAATCGCATGAAATTTGGTGAGCATACTCAAGGTAATTAAGAGATCAAAACGACTTCACTTTCTAGTGCTGAAATTGCAATCTAAGCTCTTTCGACCTCCAAACGCACTATCGTAGTTCTTCTGTAGGCTATTTTATCTTTTTGTGCCAAATTATATACACATTTTGATTCCCTAGTATAAGCATCTCCAACTCTGCTATAGGTTTAGCATAACTTGTTAGGGTAGTTCTGATCAACTTTTTCAGATACAATCATTTTTCTACATCATGGTATTTTAGTTAGTGGCCATGTCTGAAAGGAGTGATGTATTTCATATCTTGGCTGTTGAGGATAAGTTGGATGGTACGAATTACCCACTATGGACTTATATGATGCATCATGTATTGGCCACAAAGGGACTTTGGAACATTGTGTAGCGTGTTGAAAAATGTCCTATTACACTTGCGAATACAGGTACCTACTGTGCCTACGGCAAAGCAAATTCATTGGGATGGTAGAGATGCTCAGGCACATGCATTGATAGCCTTGTTTCTCAAACGCTCCATTATTCCTCACATTCGTTCTTGTAGAATAGCTAAGGATGCTTGATACACTTACCACATTGCACCAGGCTAGGAATGAGGCTCATGTTGCTTACCTCCAAAAATAGCTGGAGAGTGAGCACATGAATGAAGGTGATTCTATGGGTAGTTTTTTGACAAAGATCAAAGACTTGAAGGAACAATTGATTTCTCATGATGAACTTATATGAGATAGTTCACTTGTGCAGATCCTTTTGAGTGGTCTTCCTAATTCATATTAGAGTTTTGCTTCTACTCTTTGTTTGATGATGAAAGGAAATCCAAATGCCTTGGCATTTGAAGATTTAGTCTCCTTTATGTTGTAGGAAGATCAATCTAGGCAGAACGGGTCCATTATGGGTGTTGCAGATCAAACTTTCCTTGCTAGTTAGAAGGGCAAAGATGAGAAGAAATCAGAAAAGTAGAAATTCTTTTGCAAGTACTGCAAAGGAAATGATCATGTCATAAAGAGCTATCCAAAATTGGCTGCAAAAGAGGCAAAGAAGAAAGAGGCTAGAATGGTTGTTGCAGAGGCCTCTACACCGAAAACAGAGTTTGCTAATCTTGTGCAGAATGAAGAATGAGCGTTTACCATTGTATGCACTTTTGACCCATCTTCTCATGAGCAGTGTATGTCTACAGTAGACAGAGATGTTTGGTACTTTGATAGTGGGGCAACCAAACATATCACCTTGGAACATAATTTCTTCACTTTACTTGAGCCTGCCCCAACAGAAAATAGTGTCACATGTGCCAACAACTCATCTTATCTTGTTATGGGAGTTGGTAAGATCATTCTGACTACTGCTGATGGTAGTTCTTTTACATTGTCAAATGCTTTATTTGCGCTTGGGATCAAAAAGAACTTTTTATCAGTTTCAACTTTACACAAGATTGGCTTGGTTGTGAAATTTGTGATGACAGATGTAGAATTCATGATCTGTCAAATGGCAACGTGATTACTACTTTTGGCATTTTATGTTGTGGGCTATATAAGCTCATAGACTATGAAAAATCTGTGAAGGATTCAACATGTGCAGTACATGATTCTCAGGCTATGTCAGATGCAAAGCTTTGGCATGCACACTTTGGTCATCTAAATTTTTCTAGTTTGCTATGCCTGCAAAAATCTGAAGTGGTGTCCTCTTTGCCCAAACTTGAGGCACCCGATAAGCATGTTTGTGAAGGCTGTATTTTGGGCAAAATACAACATTCCTCCTTTCCAAAAGGTGGTTCAGTTTGATCTACTTAAAAATTATAGCTTGTTCATAGTGATGTCTATGGTCCTATGCAAACACTATCTTTTGGAAACTATCTTTACTTCGTGACTTTCATTGATGATTTTTCTAGGCATGCATGGGTATATCCATTGAAAACAAAGTCTAAAGTGTTAATGTGGTTCAAACAAGTTTTGGTTTTGGCTGAAAATTTATCATGTAAAATGGGCACCCTCCATTCTGATGGGGGGGGTGGAATATATGTCTATAGACTTTAACGCATTTGTGGTTGAACATGGGATAAAACATCAGTGTATAGTGCCATATACACCTCAATAGAATGGAGTTGCTACATGGAAGAACATATCACTCATGGAGATGGTGACGTGTATGGTCAAGAGTCAGGCTTTACCACATAGTTCATGGCTTGAGGTGATTATGTGTACAACATATGTACTCAACAGATTTCCCACTAAAGAATTGTAGTCTATCACTCCATATGAGGCTTGGCATGGTTGGAAGCCATCTGTCACTCACCTAAATGTTTTTGGTTGTTTGGCATATGCATTAGTGCCTAAACAACATCGCACGAAATTGGATGATAAAGCAATAAAATGCATTTTTGTTGCATACAATTATGAAAGCAAAGGCTATTGTATATATCATCTATAGACTAAATGCATTTTGGTTAGCCATGAATTTGTTTTTGTGGAAGATGCTTACTTTCATGCATGAAGGAGAAATTTGTTAGCTCCAAAGACATGTATGATACTTTGCTGCCTCTTTTTATAGGTGGATAATCTAGTGCTAGTCCTAATGAGGCAACTTCTCCACCTTTGCAGGTTTCATGTGATGATGCAACTCATTCCATTTTTTATGCAAATTTACATGATGCACTTGTTGATGAGAGAGCTGATATTGAGAAGGCAAAAACTATGCCAAAATGGTTGGTGTAGACTTTGCGTGACAACAAATTAGATGCACCCCTATTATATCGTACTTGTTCAGGCTCTCATAGTGCCTCTTTTGCATCAGATTGCTATGCTATGGCTGCCTCTAGTCTCTGTGATGAGAATGAACCTATTTCATTTGATGAAGAACAAAATTCTAAAAATTGGATGATTGCTATGCAATCTGAATATGATGTTATAATTAAAAATGGTACCTAGTCTTTATGTGACTTGCCTCCTGGCAAGAAGGCCATTGGCACCAAGTGGGTATACAAGCTGAAGCATAAGCGTAATGGAACACTTGACAAGTATAAAGCTAGGCTTGTTGCAAAGGGTTATGCACACAAAAGAGGCATTGATTTTGATGAGACCTTTGCACCTACATGTCGAATGACTACCGTTTGTAGCATCTGTGCACTTGCAGCTCATCATGCTTGGAATGTACCTCAATTGGACATTAAAACTACATTTTTGAATGATGACTTGCATGAAGAAGTGTATGCTTTTCAACCCTATGGCTTTGTGCAGAAAGGGCATGAAAATGAGGTGTGCAAGTTAAAGAAGGCATTATATGGTTTAAAGGAAGCACCACCTGCTTGGTATGAAAAGATACATGCCTATCTGATTGCACATGGTTTTGAGAACAGTCCAACTAAAAGCTCCTTATATGTTAAGTGTGCTAATGATGTGCTTCTAATCATTGTTGTGTATGTTGATGACATGCTGCTCATTGTTCCTCATCATAAGAATATTGCTGATTTTAAGGCTGATTTGCATGCCTCATTTGAGATGTCTGATTTGGGGCATTTGCATCACTATTTGGGCATTCAGGTTATGCAAGTTGATGGCGGAATGGATTTGTGTCAAACAAAATCTATTGATTTATTGCAGCATTTTGGCCTTGAAGACGGTAAACCTATTACAACTCCAATGGAGACAAGTTTACGATTGAGTCTTCATGATGCTGGAGATGCATTTGATGTTGTTCTTTATGAATAGGCTATTGGATGCTTGATTTACTTATGCATTACTCGACCAGATATTTAGTTTTCTATCTCATGGATGAGCAGGTTTATGCATTGCCCAGGTGTCAAGCATTGGTAGGCAATTAAGTGCATCGCTTGATACTTGAGTGGTACTCAACTACTTGGATTGTTTTATCCCAAGGGGGAATCACTATTGCCAGATTTGCATGCTTTTTGTGACTCTAACTAGGCTAGTTCTTATGACACTCGTGTGTCCAATAGTAGCTTTTGCTTCATGCTTGGTAGCTCATGTATATCTTGGTTGAGCAAGAATTAGCCTACTGTGGACACTTATAGTTATGAGGCTGAGTATCGGACAACTTTCACAACGATTGTTGAGTGTGTGTGGCTTAGATGCCTTATGGCTGGTTTGGATGTTGGTCAGTCTTCTAACACGACCATCTTCACTGATAGTTAGAGCACATTGGCAATTGCAAGGAACCCTGTGTTCCATGCTCACACTAAGCACATTGAGGTGCATTGTCATTATGTCAAGGAGAGGTTCTCTACTGGAGAGCTCAGCTTGGCATATGTGCCCATGCAAGATAACATTACAGACCTTTTCACGAAGGCTCTACCTAGGGAGAAGTTTGAAGCTTTCTGCAAAGCTTTGGGCTTACTTCCTTTTGTGGATTGATTCCACATAGCTTGGCACTCCCTTATACATGAGTTCTAGCTCCTTGTTCACCGCATCACTCTCAGGAGGGATTTGTTGATATATTTAGGTAGTGATGTGTGAACACACTAGGACCATTGGGGCACTTTTTTCCCTCTGTAGGAGGCTTTTTTCCCTGGCTTGTATATACGCCTATCGCCCTAATGGGTTACTTATCTTTGTACATTCTAGTGGCAATACATTTCAATATTGTGTGTTGTGCTCCAAGCTTATCCCTCTTCCTTGTGTTGTTCACGTGCTTTCATAGACCTTGATCTCCAACACATTAGACTTATACTTCAGCTTGGATACCCACTTAGTGCGAATGGCCTTCTAGCCTGAAGGCAAACCACATATAAAGACTAGGTACCATTCTTCATAGTCTCATTGACATCTAAAGCATGGTCCTTTAGGGCCCTATGGTCTTGGTTGTCTCAACTGGGCTCGTGGGTTGGGGTTATCATACATTACATTGGCGTAGTCAGGTTCCCAACGCGGTTCCAATGGTGGACTATCGTATTGATATGTTTCCAAGTGTTTTGGAGACTCCATGTAGTATGTTGGTGGACTATCTACATGGGTGGAGTCAAAACTGTTTGAATTAAGATCACGTTTTGTGATTACGGGTGAAGAAGGGACTAAAGCCCTACTCAGGTTCTCTTCTGCAGTAGCATATTTGATTGAAATGACATTGGCTGGTGGGGATGGCTACTGAGGTAAGATGGGTTGTGGTCTCTATTGAATCTGATAAGGGTAATTCTATGGGGGTATGTAGTAATGAGGATGGGCATTGTACTGGCCTTGGTACCTACCTAGTTGGGTGTATGCTTGGGGGTAGTTCTTTCACATTACTTGTTTGTTGTAAGGACAATCTTGTGATGTGTCATTGGTGTATCGCCTTTCAGTTGTGCAGTACTAGCCACAAGGGTTGGCTTGAGGTTGTGGTACATTGGGACACACATTTTCCATATGATCACCACCACAGGTGTAGAAATGTTTTATGGGTGTTAGCTTGGGCATCTATTTGCTAGAAACTCATATTTTCTGGGCTACTTTCTTGGCTAGGTATTCTATCCAGCCGGAATATTGTGAAGATGATTGAGAGGAGTTAAGTCTTTGTAGACCTCTGAAAGTTCCAATTCATCTCCTAAATTATCCTCAATGTCTATACATATCCGCACACATTGCTCTAGCATTCTGGGTTCCTTCAAATATACATACGATCACATTTTAGAGATTAAAAGGCCGTCCAAAAACAAAGACACTTGCTTCGCTTGTGAGGGTAATTCTGGCATTGGACATCTCTCAATGTATTGTCTAAACCTAGGTGCTGCAAGTCTAACTATTTCTTGAGGGGTCTATTTGAAGCTATGGAGCAATGAGGAAGTGTTATGCGTGATTCCACTTTTGGAGAATTCAGTGATGAATGACTCTAACAAGTGATGGATGTCCCTAAATTGCCTTTGCTATAATGGATGGAACTAGGTTAAAGCTATGTTCTTTAACATGAGTCCAAAGAAGGGATCCATTCTAGGTTTAGTATTCTTGTCAACATGGATTTCCCTCGAGGTGTCCTAGGTTCATCTCCTGATGGTTCTTTTCCTTGGGTTCCTGCTTTTGTCTCAGGAATGACTACACAAAATGCATTAGTGTGGTTAGGCTGATTCGTTGTGATGTACATGGTTCCTTCTTTGCCTAGGTATGCACCTCTCTCGAACTTTACCACTGGACATTCCAATCCAATGGGTTGGTCAGGGTTGTGCAATTGCACCACTGATCTTCTCAAACCATCCTAGTAGATGTGAGCACCTAGGTGGCTAGTCTAGACATATTCTATTTGGGTCTTGTAGGGTCCTTCTAGTCTCTCCAAATATGCTACACTTAACCCTCCTTCAGGTCTCTCCGTGCTATAAGAAATTATAGAGTGACTGGTATCTGAGCCCAAATCGTAAGGGTAGCTATTCAATGGTTGTGCCCAAGAATGTGCAGTAGTTCGTACACTCGCTTCCGATGATCTAAGGCTTCGTCGATCTGACTTACCTATATGCTTTCTTGATCTAAGGTTCATGAATTTATCTCCCTTGCTCACTCAATACACGTTCTAATCACCAATACTTCTTTTTTCTTAGTTACTTTTTTAGTTTTTACTCTTTTAAATTCTTGTCTTGTCTCAATGTACATGTTAGGAATTGACTTTTCATTGTACTTTTGAGTTCTTGTTCCATCAAAATTAAGTTCTTTCCTTTAGGGTTTTTATATCGCACACTTTTATCTTGCTCTTGGACTTGAAAGAATTAAGTCTCTTGGACTTGATGCATTCCTATCGTCATCCTAATTCAATCCACAATGCTAGACTCTCTTAGCCTAAGCTAATAATTGACTGAGGGGCTGAGTATTCTTCCAACCTCAAGTCAGCTTCCTCGATCGCTCTAATGCCCATGAAGTCATGCTTCCCAAGCCCTGCTTACTTCACCACTTGCCTTGCTTTGATCGCCCTTGGATGAATCTTGCTAGACCTATCAAAATCCAAAGTTTAGGCCAATTCTTAAATCAATGATCAGACATTTTGATGTATACACTTTTAAGGGTCCTTTTCCTTTGACAGAAACTCTCAAGTGTCCCCTTGCTTTCCTAATCCCACACATGGACCAACTTCAATTTATCTCACCTAAATATCTACACATTATTTCTAAGAAAAATAGTTGAGATCACATAGGGTTTGCAACTAGCTTTTCATCGAGCCCTAGAGCTCAAAAATGGACTTTGTATGAGAAAGTTATGGACGTCCACGCTCTGAGGGGTCAAAATAGCTAGATAGATTTTTCTCCAAATGTAAATTGAGGGGTCTCAAATATACACTAATGACTCAAAATTCACCCCAAGTTGGCCTTAAAATAGCCCAAAAAATCAAACCCTAAATTTGGCATTTTAGGAAAACAATCACGGTGGTCTAAGACAATCGCGATGACCTAGGAACATTGCAATGGCCCAGTTGAACAATTGCAATGTTCTGGAAAACCATCGTGATGGTCTGTGAGGAATGAGGCATTGCGATGGTCTAGTGACCTACTATGATAGCGTACTTGGATCGTCGCGATGGTCCAAGTTGATTGAGGCATCGTGATGGTCAAGTGAACCATCATGATGGTTCAAATGACACATGGCACATGAAGCATCACGATGGCATGAGCCAATCACAATGACGTGGGGTCGATGGGATCATCACGATGGTCCAAGTGAACCGTCGCGATGGTGTGAGACTGTCACGATGGTCTGGTTGAGCCGTCATGATCAATCGCGATGGCATGAGTCCATCGTGATGGTCCACCAAAGTGATGATTCTTGGGATGCAGATGTGGATTTGTGTGTGCACAAGTGTCGCCTATGCCATGCTATAGATGCTTACCAAAAAAGCCAACTTTGTTAGACCATTGTGATGGTTGGACACCAACGGCAGATATGGTAGAAAGTCTGAAGTTTTACCTTTTTGGAGCTCTCTTGCTATTTTGGAGTGTTGTGTCTGCAAGAAAACTAAAACACACACGCAAAAACACCTATGCAAGCTCAATAGCTCTCTCTCTCTCTCACACATGCGCAAATGAGGAAAATGGGGAGGATAGGTGGATATGGTGAATTTTTATATTTTTTTGGAGTGGAAGAAGATGATTCGGTGTTGAAGGAGGAGTGTAGGGGATATGAAAAACACAAAAAAAATATGCAAAAACAACAACAAAAAAATGAAATAATTACCTTTCAACATCCATTCTTGCTATATAGTTACCATCAAGCGTTCGTCCTAGAACTCAATCCCCAGCAACGACACCAAAATTTGGTGTAGCTCAAGCATAAGCATCGCCTCCTTTACTTATCAATCCGTGGAAGAGATAGGAGTGACATGAAGATCATGAATGCAAGAAGTAGTTAGAGTGAAGGTGAGAAGCATAAAGATGCACACACACATACACACACACAAGGAAGAGACAAACAAGGCACAATGGAAGGTAGAAAGTAGAATCTATTGCTCAAGAACACTATTATTACAAGCTCAATCTAGCTCTAATCTCACACTTGCCAACCTAAAAAATGAGCTCTCTAGCTCTTTTTATAGATTCTAGACTAGTTTTGACTGATTTCATGTCTAGTGTCTGGCATAGTTAAAAATTAGGTTCTAGGGATCGTTTGGAGGTATAAACGAGATCTAAAAATTATCAAAATTGGTATGCTTATTCTACCTAAGCTCCTCAAGCTCGAGGACTCTTTGGGCTTGCAGAGAATGGAGCTACTAAATACAAAAGAGGGTCTTTTATAATACATATGTTACAAAAGTGGTGAAAATCACTATTTGATGTTTGAAGAGAACATCATAAAATATATTTCTTTAAAAAAAATGAATGACAGACTCCCCACAACTCTTTTTAGTCCACCTCTACATGCTTCCTCTATGTCTATGCCTTTGGTTGCTACCATCACTCATAATAGAAGATATATTTAGCCTCATATTTTGAAGCCATTGATGCAAATCCCTCAATGGTGATCATTTGGATCAACCTTAAGGTCCATGAATACCTATAGTTGCATGATAGTCTATAATTTGAATGGTAATAAAGTATAAGTGAAAGTGACTCCAAACATTATTAGGGAAGCTTTGAAGTTTCCCAAACGTCTAGATTCAAATTAGGTTGAGAAGTAAAATACAAATTTAACTACTTTCAAAGAGCTCAACTAACCAAATAAAGTTGGCCATTAGGACTTTTCACATACGTTTCAATATGAACAACCAAAGCTTCAGATTATCCTTTTACTTATACCTCTAGGAAGCCAAAAGATGCCCTAAACATGGTCCCACTTATTTAGGAGTTGTTAAAGAAAGCTAGAAACTCTTAAGAAAATCACAAATTCATTGGAGGGATAATGATAATCACCCGGATCATCTATGAGAGTCTTGTTCATGGTAATGGGATCCTACTAGCTCTACCAAGACCTAAAGGCATAACACCAACAACAACTATAGAAAGAATACAGGTCCAAAAACCACAGAAAATTTGATTTCTAGGAGCAAAAGGCTTGCTCAAGATCCTATTGAAGTTTCAAACATAGAATCTTTTCTATAACGGGGGGTTGATTACATGGGTTCCAAGGTTCAAGACCCTTGGGTTTCCTAGAGAAACCCTTCAGAATCCTTTGAAGAACCTTTGGGTTTTATTTATGAACCCTTGGGAATTGTATTGAAATTGAATGTTTTAAACCTTAGGATTTTTATGCTAAGGTGTGGAGCTTTATTATTTGAATGATTCAATTCAATATACATGTAGGTCTAGAGCTCCTCACTTAAGAAACCATGTTCGTTTTAAGTGATTCCCTGTGATTGTTTGACTTAGAAACCCATGTGAAGAACCCTTCTTCGGAAACCATGTGACTTGGACACATGGCAAGCCTATACCCCTTGGGCTAGAGGTATTTATGTGGGTTGAGTTGGAAGGGTGGATACATACTCTGAATCTCACAAGATGACAATTATCTACAAATTTGGAAGCAATACAAGAATGGTATATAAAGCTATGGTTCTATTCAAGCATAATGTAGTACATTTTTTCTTTGATTTTTGTGCATAGAAAGGTCTTTTGAATCCATTTCTCACATGAGGAAACTCTTTTTCAAGGTCATTAGAGTTTGTGCTCATGCAAGAGTGTCTCTATTAGCAGTTCTCTACAAAAAGGCATTACTAGAAGCCCCCCGTGAAGGCTTATTTGAAAGAATATTTGAGGAGACCAAGAGGGTCCATAGGACCCTCCCTATAAGGAGGAAATAGTGAAAGAAGGGAAGCCCCTAACCACCACTACAAGTAGCCATAGAGCCCCCCTAGAATGCCCAGGTGTTGAGGTGTAGTCTAAACCCAATGGAGAAGGCACATGAAGTATTACTTTGGTGATGCACGATGGTAGACTCTCCCTCTTGAGAGCTCCACAACGATATCATTGCTATAGAAAGCCAAAATCTGGTGTCACACATATTAATCCCCATTAGGCTTGTAGAGTACACAGAAAACACACAGTACATAGACCATAAACACAAATTTCTTATGTCATACAAATGCAATCGAACTTAGAGTGTGTGGTTGACCAAGCCACTATATGTTTTATTAAAGGACATATACAAAAGTGTCTAGAGGTCTCAAGTATTTCTTTGATGATGCAGGATGGTAGATTCTCCTTCTTTAGAGCTCTGCAACAATACCCTTACTGTAGAAACCCAAATTCCAATGTTGCACACAATACTCTACATAGGGGTTGCATAATACATAGAAAACATATAGAGTACAGAGAACACAAACACACATTTCTTAGGTTTTACAAATGCAGTCAAACTTAGAGTCTTTGGCTAACCATGCCACTATATGTTTTATTAAAGAACATATACAAAAGTGTCTAGCGGCCATTTGGCCTTTCACCTGGACACTACTAGTAAAAATTTCCCACTAAAGGCCAATATGGCCAAAGTGACTATGGGAGAAAAATAAATAATGTTAAAGAATACATGAGTGTAAGTATACAAACTATACCTCTCACCTGATGGGCATGTTACACAATATACAAGTAACTGTGTAAAATCATGAATCACGTAACCCCCATCAAGTGACAACAGTGTCAAAAGCTATCCTATGGTCGAGGTTTAGTCAAAGCATTTGCAACATTATCTTGAGTATGAATCTTCTCAAGAATAATGCACTTAATGGCTAAGCAGTCTCTAATGATGTGATACCGGACCTCAATGTGCTTGGTCTTTGCATGATAAACTAGATTCTTAGCCAATGCAATGGCACTTTGATATACATTTTCCTCATTGGATTTGGGGCAATCATCCTTGCTCAATTTCACATATGTGGGTAAATGTGTAATCAATGCCTTTCCACCCTGCAGATTGAACTTGTGAAGTATTTTGGATATGTACTCACTTTGAGATAAGTATATGCATCTTTTAATCCTATCACAAGTAATGTGCATGCCAAGAATATGTTTGCCATCCCCCAGATCCTTCATATCAAATTTCTGACTCAACTTCTTTTGAGAATTGACAGTTCATAAGAGGACTTCACAACAATCAATATAACATTGACATAAAGTATCAAACATATTAAGCTGCCATTTGAGCATCTCTTTGTGTAGAGATAATGATCCTCTCTACTTCAAGAATAGCCTTGAGAATTCATAAAAGTATCAAACTTTTGGTACCGTTGTCTAGGGGATTGTCTAAGTCCATATAAGCTCTTCTTCAGCTTACAAAATAGACTTTTCTTGCCAGTTCTCCATTGCAGCGAATCTAAGCAACATTCGTAGGATAGTCATCTTGACCAATGGAGAGAGGATTTTCTCGAAATCAACACCATGTTGTTGCTTAAAACCCTTTGCAACAAGTCGTGCTTTATACTTAAGAGAAGCACTATCTGATGTGGGTTTCATCTTATATACCCATTTACATGGTAAAGCTTTCATGTCCTTTGGCAAAGGTACTGAATTCCAAGAACATTCTTGTGAATCGAATCCAAGTCACTCTTCATGGCACGCTCCCACTTGACATGATCCTTTGTCTGCATAGCCTGTTTGTAGCAAGAAGTCTCAACGACATCTGTTAGCATAACAATATCCAAACTTGGAACATATCTATCAGGTGCATGTGAAACACGTGCAGAATGTCTCAATGGTTGTTGAACAAGAACATTTGCAAGCTGATATGATCAAACATTCTCTTGAACATACATATCTACAACATTTTTATGCATGCTAATTGGAGGACTAGTACCCTCAAACACCACTCTTCTCACGTCAAGCTCCTTAATGGGTTGTCTATGCATCTTAGATTCATTGAAAATGACATCATTACTTCTGATGAGTGAGCGTGTTTCAGGATCCCATGGGTGATATCCAAATTGTCGTTCTCAACAGTATCCAAGAAAAATGCATTTCTTTGACTTATGATCCACCTTTTGTCTAAGATTCTTGGGTATATGAACATATGCTTCACACCCAAAAAATTGAAAATGATCATAATATAGTGGCTTCCCTATCCATAACTCTTGTGCCACTTTCATACCTTTAGCAGTATTAGGTAGAAGGTTAATCACATGAACTACAACCAATATTGCTTTTGCCCAAAAGCCTTGTGATAGTTTTGCATGATGCAACATAGAAACTACTATATATGAATAGTTATATTCATCCTTTCAGCTACGCCATTCTGTACTCAGGTATTAGGAGCTGTAAAATCTCTACAAATTCCTCTAGACTAACATAAAAGGTTTAATTCATGTGAGGTATACTCATCCCTATTATCTGAACATAAAGCTTTGAGCTTAGTTCCTTTTTCACTATCAACTGAAGCAAGCCATTTTTTGGAAATAGGGAATACATCATCCTTCGATTTGATAGGATATACCTAGACTTTTCTAGTAGCATCATCTATGAAAGTCACAAAGTAAAGACAACCACCTAATGATCTTGTGTGCATAGGATGACACACATCTATATGAATGAGATGTAAAGTCGGAATTAAAGAGTCAATGTGCATTTTATGCACACTCCTAGTTTGATTTCCATATTGATAATGCTCACAAAATGAAAAATTAGAGAAAGATAACACATGTAAGTAGCCACAATGTGAAATATTTTCCATTCCATATGAGATATATGGCCTAAATGGTCATGCCAAATACAAGCCACAGGCTGTTCAGTAACATCTAACAAGTGTTCTTTTTGTAATACAAATAAAGGATAAAGTAAGACAACTTCTTTTCCTTTTACAATAAACCATATTTCCCTTTGATATGTGAAATGACTAAGCATAGAAAACCACCTTATATACAAGTTCATCAAGTTGACCAACTGACATCAAACTACATGATAAATGAGGTACATGGCATACATTATGCATAGTGAATTTTGAACCATCAATGAATTGCAAAACCACATCTCCAATCCCCACAACATCACATTGGTAAGAGTCACCAATTCTCATGATACCAAGAGACTTTGTTGGATAATTAGAGAAGCATTCTCTATGTGGTGTTGTTGGCAACAGTCAAGGCACCGAAGGACTCACAAGACAAGGAAGCCAAAGAAGGGAGCCAGAGCGGAGAGAAGGCACAAGCAGACTAAGCAGTCAACGAAGATCTGGCAAGTAGGCCATTCAAATTTTTCCAAAACAACATCTTCATAACAGTGATTCTCATCACTACAAATCATTGTAAATACCATTTCACCTTTTTGTAACTCCATTTTGTGCAAGCCAAGGAGTCCTCGAGCTTGAGGAGTATTAGAAGTAGCATCGTACCAATTTTCATAATTTTTAGACTTCCTTTGAGCCTCCAAATAGGCCCTAGAACCTAATTTTTAACTAGGCCGGACACTAGGTCTGGACAGGGCCAAAAGCTAGTCAAAAACTATAAATAGAGCTAGAGAGCTCATTTTTGAGGTTAGCTTGTAATAGACTTGAACTCGTATGAGCACTTTGGAAGTAATCTAAAGAACTCCATTGCTTCTCTCTTTGTCTTACCTTGTGTGCGTGTGTGTGTGTATGTGTGTGCATGTTAGTGTGCTTCTCACTCACACATTTGTGCCATCACTTGTTCGAGGTCTTCATACCATCCTCACGTCTTCCCGGAGTGACATTAAAGGAGGTGCTACTCATCACTGAGCTACACCAAATTTTGGCGCCATTGCCGGGGAGAAGTTACTGGAATATGAAAGACAACCCTCTCCAATTATAGAACGAGAGCCAGATGAATTGGTACCCATTGAGGTGGATGAGTCGTATGAGGAACCATATGTTCCTATGCCGATGCCAAGAGGTCAGCAAACCTCGGAAGGAATGGACACCCTGGAAGTCGAAGCACCCGAATGGCTTCAGACACTCGAAAAGACAGCTAAAACCCATGAAGATCGAGTGGCAGTCCAAATCCAATCAATGGCTAAATTAGAAGACACTATCATAAAGTCAGAATATTTCCGAAGTATGTCTCATCACAGATGGATAGGCACCAACGATGATCAGTATGTGCCATATTGTGTACTCTTGGCAGATTACAATGCAGAGATTCGACAACGATGTGGCAAGGCTCCAACATTTGCCACACAATTCGGCCCTGATGATATCCTAGAGAGTGCTAAAAAAGGATCCATTCATCAACCCACCTGGCGGATACGACTTTTAGAAACTTATCCTGAAATGGTTTGTACCTGGAACAACATGCCGCTATTTATCAAATACAACCCTTGTCATGTTCCAGTCCTCCGAAGACGCACGTGGCCCGAGTTTACCATTGCTATAAAGAACGTCAAAGGCTGTGCAAAGTGGTTAAATTATGTCTATCTAGCACCTCCACAAGGACCTCCCACAGTTGCTTATATGATTTCTACAATCCGTCATTGGAGCCTTCGACTACGGAACACACCTGATGTGATGGCACAAATGTGCATGAAAATCTTTGAATTAATGTTGATCACATTCAAGACATTCAAGAACATCAACCCCACTTCTCAGGAGTTGGCTTCACTGCAAGCAACCAAGACCTGGTATATGGCATTTGCACTACCCCCTCAATAAAGGTAGTATATGCCTGGCACGCAAGAATAAAATACCTCCCAGCATGCTTCAAGTAGACCTTCGAGGAGATGTTCATCATAGGGTTCTGGGAATATCACTCAAAAATATTTGTACCCAAGCCCTCACATCTCCTCCAACTATTCGTTGTGGAGAGGACCATCCACTCAGATCAATTGCGGGTGCCCCATCCAGACGTCCCAGGTCCAGTGGATTGGGATGCATTGTTAACAGAATTAGCACGTGGGTTGTGATTAGAAGAACACCACCTTGCTTTCGATGTGGTTCAATATTATGTCCAACGCTCAGCTAGACAAGGGTCTTTCAGAGACGACAGACGCGAGAGAGGGGAGGGGGTGTTGGCAGTAATCAAGGCACCGAAGGACTCACAAGACAAGGAAGCCAAAGAAGGGAGCGAGAGCGGAGAGAAGGCACAAGCAGACTAAGCAGTCAACAAAGATCTGGCAAGTAGGCCATTCAAATTTTTCCAAAACAACATCTTCATAACGTGATTCTCATCACTACAAATCATTGTAAATACCAAATAGAGCTAGAGAGCTCATTTTTGAGGTTAGCTTGTAATAGACTTGAACTCGTATGAGCACTTTGGAAGTAATCTAAAGAACTCCATTGCTTCTCTCTTTGTCTTACCTTGTGTGCGTGTGTGTGTGTATGTGTGTGCATGTTAGTGTGCTTCTCACTCACACATTTGTGCCATCACTTGTTCAAGGTCTTCATACCATCCTCACGTCTTCCCAGATTGACATTAAAGGAGGTGCTACTCATCACTGAGCTACAGGTGTCACATGGAAAGAAGCACTAGAATCTAGTAGCCACATGTGGGAAAGAGAATCAGTTATGAGAGCCTCAATGGGCATATTATTGTCAAGTGTCAACACATTAGCATCATTAGAAATAGCTTTAATTTCTTCAATCTTCATAGTAGAAGAAGATGGTGCAGGTAGTTGTTTAACATGCCCATCAACATTCTGTCCTTTACCTTTAGCATTCTTCAATGCATAGGAGTCTTTCTTCATGTGTCATTTCTTGTGACAATGATGGCATTCAATATCCCTCTTCCTTGATTTACTTCCACTCTTATTCCATTGACCATTCTTTTCCTTGTTCTTGCTCCTACCATGGTGCTGATTCTTTCCATGGTAAGAATCACGAACATTATATGCATCTCCACTCTAAGTGCCAAACATAGATTTTCTACAAATCTCCTCACTCAAGCGTGCTCCACATGTGTAATCATACAATAGTTTACCACTAGGTCCACTATTTCTAATAGTTGTGCAAAACATATCCCATGATAATGGCAAGGTTCATAACAATACGATTGCTTTGATTTCATTATCAATATCCATTTTTTGAGCCTATAACTAGGATAATATAGCATCAAACTCATTTAGATGAGCATCAACACTATCTATGTCCTTCATGCAAAGTTCATATAACTTTCTCATCAAATACACTTTATTTGATGTCCTTTTTTTTTCATATGTATTGCATAACTTCTTCCAAAGCTCCTCTGCACTTTCACAGTCTAATACTATAAAGTAAACATTATCTACTAGGTGCAATCAAATGGTAAACTTGTCCATTTCATCCAACGCATCCCAATCATCATCATCCATATCAATAGGATTCTTTGATATTCCATTGACTGGCTTCCACTGTCTCCTTTGAATTAGCACATCTTTAATCTGATTCTTCCACAAAGAAAAGTGTGTGCCATAAATTTTTTGGATCTTGAATGGTCTTTGCCTTGCAAGTTATAGCTCCTCTTTGAAGCACTGGCACTAGAACCAGATCCACTAGATGTGCCTGAGAATTTTGATGCCATGATGATAGATAACTGTTTAGAATGAAAATGCAACTAGAATAGTCTAGGCACCACTAAGGCCTAAGAAAGGGTGACCGTGTCAGATTTTGGAAAAAAGGTCAAACGTCTCCCCAAAAAAATGGATTAACAATAACCAACCAAAAGGATCATGTGAGAGTGAATGTGCTCACATCAATAAGTGTATCAAGGAGTACATTGACCACTATATAGTTAGCAAAACCAACAAATCTGGAAAATTTTTGTGAGAGTCTCCTCTACAAAATGAGCATATGACCAATGTCGAAATCTCATAAAATTGTAAGTATTGACATGGAAACCTACATAGTGAGTCAGTGACTCTATTGCATATGATCCCAAAGGAAGCCAACTAGGCTTATAGAGCACCTATGAAGAACTAGCATACATCTTCTATGGTGAGGATGTTGGAAATATAGTAGGCCCATAACTAATACCATAGGTCCATAGTTCCATAGATCGAGGATCTACAACATAGAATCCAGCAATCTTCCAATATTGACAAAACATGAACATACCACACTTAATCATACAAATGCCAATTTACAATGTGAGAGTCAAAATCTCAACCACTCTATGTGAACATAAATAGATGGATGAGTGAATGTACAAATGTTACAAGAATATTCAGATGTATGGACAGAAATCTGAATATATATGAGATGTGTGACCTAATAGGTTGTAGAAGAATGAATATGAGTGAAAGAAAGAGGAAGGATCAGTGTGAAACTGATAATCAGCAAACCCTCATCTAACTTTAGGCTATGGAAGACCATAAGTCAGATACGTGTGTGAAAAGATCACATACTTACAAAAGTAGCAAAGAATGCTAACAAGTTTGCTGCCAAAAATCCTCAAACTCATATGAACATACCTTCTCGAACACCTCATCCAAATATGCATAAAGCATACATGTACTGATTCTCTTGTACCTATGACAAATAGAACTCCTCCTAATATGGATCCCACTTCCATATACTTCAAGTAGTACCTTTGTGTATAAAGAGAATATGTACTGATTTCTTAACATAAGATGCAAATCTTTTGTTAAGCTCCATACAATGTCTTTGATGTACATCGAAATCTTCATGTAGAAGACAATCTTCAAATACATCATGTGGATGGCTGATCCACACCACCAAGCTACTAATAGGTAAGTCTTCTCCATCAGCAAGAGTGTGAGCACACTCTTCTTCTCCAAGAAGAACTCCATAGCCACTCTTGAACATGCTCCAAGATAGCACCATGGTTGCCCCATGTTTTAAGAGTACCACCTTTATTGAGGTACCAAACTTGGCATTGAACTAGGTGTAGGATGATTTAAAAGTGACAAGGACTCTCTTTTATAACCTTACAAAGTTCTTGTGAAAAACTCACATCGCTTTTCAAATTGCTTTTGCTTTATTTTAAGTGAGTTTGCTTTATTTTTAAAGTTGCTTTTAGCTAACTTTAAAAATAACTTCTTGACCTGCTTTTTCACACTTCTAACTACCTAATGAGTGATCTGAAAACATTTTTATGATCCTCATGTTGAGGGCTATCATATGAGGTCAAAACCCTAAATCAATAGAAAAAATTAGGATTAGGGTTTTCTCCCAAATCTTATTTGTAATGATTGCATGTCATATACCATTGGAAAGCTCTCTTCAAGCTCTACAAGATAGGTTCATAAAAATTTTACCCATTTTTGTGCCAAAAATGACTAAGTACCAAAATTATGGTTTCTGCCCTAAATGGATTTTGGATTGATGTGACATTGTTTTCCAATAGAGGATAGGTAAGCCTTCCACCTACATCATTGAAGAGACCCCAACATCTAGATGTCTCCCAGCTAAGAAAACCTCACCATGACCCTCTTTATCAAACGTAAAAGGCTTTATGCAAAAAACGTAATTGCTATATGAAGTATTTCGATGGTGATGCACCATTGTGCACTTTCCTTCTTAGGAGCTCCACGATAATATCCTCAGAGTAGAAAAACTCGCTCCAAGTGTTGCACACGATACTCCGCAGAAAGGCTACAAAATATGCAGAAAAAAACAGTACTTAGGGAGCATGATCACATACTTCTTGAATGTTACAGATGTGGTCAAAATTACAGTTTGTGGGTGACCACACCACCATTTGTTTTATTAAAGAACTTATACAAAAGTATCAAGTGGCCATTTGGCCTTTCACATGGACATTAATGGAAACAATCTCCCATTAAAGGCCAATATGGCCAAAGTAGCTATGGGAGAAAAATGAAGAATGATACAGAATACCTGAGTGTAAGTATACAAACTATACCTCCCACTGTTACATAGTATACAAGTGACTCTATAAGATCTTGAATCAAGTAACCCCCATCAAGTGACAACAGTGTCGAATGCTATACTGTGGTAGAGCTTTAGTCAAAGCATCTACAACATTATCTCGAGTATGAGACTTCTTAAGAATAATGCACTCAGTGGCTAAGAAATCTCTAATGAAGTAATATCTCACCTCAATGTGCTTGATCTTTGCATGATAGACCGTATTCTTAGCCAAAGCAATGGCACTCTGAATATAACTGAGAAACGAGGTACATGTTGAGGTAGACCCATATCACAAGCAAGATGACAAATCCACAATGCTTCCTTACATGCCTCACTTGCTACAACATACTCTGCTTATGTGGTGGAAATGGTTGTACATTCTTGAAGATGAGATCTCCAAGAGATAGAACCTCTAACAAAATGAAAAATGTACCTTGATGTAGACTTACGATTGTCTACACAACCTGCATAGTCAAAATCTGTGTAACCAATAATGGATGCTTTCCCTCTACCTAACCATAGAAACTTGTCCTTAGTGCCACTGAGATATCTCAAAATCATCTTGACCACTTCCCAATGTTTTTTTATTAGGATTAGACATATATGTGCTCACAACTCCCACTCCAAATGCAATGTCTGGTCTTGTAGCTACCATAGCATACATGAGACTGCCAACAACATAATGATAAGGAATTTTGTTCATGAATTCCTTTTCCTCATTTGATTTGGGGTAATCATCCTTGTTCAATTTCACATATGTGGGTAAAGGTGTATTCAATGCCTTTCCACCCTGCATATTGAACCTATGAAGTACTCCGGCTATGTACTCATTTTGAGACAAGTATATATATATGCATCTTTTACTCTTATCACGAGTAATATGCATGCCAATAATATGTTTGGCATCCCCCAAATCCTTCATATCAAATGTCTGACTCAACTTCTTTTTGAGAATTGACAAGTCATAAGAGGACTTCCCAGAAATCAATATATCATCAACATAAAGTATCAAGCATATCAAGCTGCCATCTGAGCATCTCTTTGTGTAGAGACAATGATCCTCATTGCTTTGAGAATAGCCTTTAGACTTCATAAAAGCATCAAACTCTTGGTACCATTGTCTAGGGGAGTGTTTAAGTCCATACAAGCTCTTCTTAATCTTACAAAATAGACTTTCCTTATCGGGAACTACATAACCCTCTAGTTGTTCCATATAGATCTCATCTATATGATCTCCATGCAAGCAAGCAATTTTCACATCCATTTGGACTAGCTCTAAGTCCTCCATTGCAACGAACTCAAGCAACATGTGCGGGGTAGTCATGTTGACCACTAGAGAGAAGATTTCGTTAAAATCAACAATATTGCTGCTTAAAACCCTTTGCAACAAGTCATGCTTTATACTTTGGAGAAGCACTATTTGATGTGAATTTTAGCTTATATACCCATTTACGTGGTAAAGATTTCCTCCCCTTTGGTAGAGGTATTAAATCCCAAGTACCATTCTTGTGAATAGAATCCAACTCACTCTTCATGGCACACCCCCACTTGACATGATCCTTTGTCTGCATATCCTCTTTGTAGCAAGAAGGCTCGTCGGCATCTATTAGCATAACACAATCTAAACCTAGAACATATCTATGAGGTGGATGTGAGACATGTGTAGAGCGTCTCAATGGTTGTTGAATAGGAACATTTGTAGATTGATCTGATCAGACATTCTCTTGAACATCCCTATGTGTATCATTTTTATGCATGCTAAGTGGAGGACTAGTATCCTCAAACACCACTTTTCTCACTTCAACCTCCTTAATGGGTTTTTTATGCATCTTAGACTCATTGAAAATGACATCACTACTTGTGATCACTAACCATGTTTCAGGATCCCATAAGTGATATCCAAATTGTCCTTCTCAACCATATCCAAGAAAAATTAATTTCTTTGACTATTGGTCCAACTTTTTTATAAGATTCTTGGGTATATGAACATATGCTTCACACCCAAAAACTCCAAAATGATCATAATATGGTGGCTTCTTTATCCGTAACTCTTGTGCCACTTTCAAACCTTTAGTAGTATTAGGTGAAAGGTTAATCACATAAACTGCAGTCAATACTGCTTCTGCCCAAAAGCCTTGTGAAAGGTTTGCATGATGCAACATAGAGAGTACTCTATCCTGAATAGTTCTATTCATCCTTTCAGTTGCACCATTTTGTGGTGGGGTATAAGGAGCTATAAACTATCTAAAAATTCCTCTAGACAAGTAGAAAAGGTTGAATTCATGTGAGGTATACTCACCCCCATTATCTAAATGTAAATCTTTGATCTTAGTTCCTTTTTCAGTCTCAAATAAAGCAAGCCATTTTTGAAAGTAGGGAATACCTCATCCTTCGATTTGATAGGATATATCCAAACTTTTCTAGTAGCATCATCTATGAAAATTATGAAGTAAAGAGAACTACCTAATGACCTTGTGGGCATAGGACCACCCACATCCATATGAACGAGATCTAAAGGCTGAATTGAAGAGTCAATGTGCAGTTAATGCACGTTTTTGGTTTGCTTTCCATATTGACAATGCTCACAAAATGAAAACTCAGAGAAACATAATACAGGTAAGTGAATGAGAAATATTTTCCATTCCATTGCAAGATATATGGCCCAAATGACCATGCAAAATATAATTCATAGGTTATTTAGTAACATTTAACAAGTGTTCTTTCTATGATACAAATAAAGGATAAAGTGAGCCGACTTTGTTTCCTTTTGCAATAACCATATTTCCCTTTGATATGCAAAAGGACTGTGCATAGAGGAACACCTTGTAGAGAAGGTCATCAAGTTGAACAACTAACATCAAAGTTCATGATAATTGAGGTACATGGCATACGTTATGCATAGTAAATTTTGAACCATCAATGAACTACACAACCACATCTCCAATCCCCACAATGTCACACTAGTAAGAGTCACCAAGTCTCACAGTAACAAGAGACTTTGATGCATAATTAGAGAACCATTCTTTGTGTGGTGTCACATGGAAAGAAGCACTAGAATCTAACAGCCACATATGCAAAAGATAATCACCCATAAGAGCCTCAATTGGCAGAATACTATCAAGTATCAACACATCAGCATCATCAAAAATAACATTAATTTCTTCAATCTTCACATTCAAAGTAGATGGTGTAGGTAAATGTTTAACATGCCCATCAACATTCTATCCTTTACCTTTAGCATTCTTTAATGCATAACACTCTTTCTTCATGTGTCCTTTCTTATGAAAATAATGGCATTCGATATCCCTCTTCCTTGATTTACTTCTACTCTTATTCTCTTGACCATTATTTTCCTTGTTCTTGCTCCTGCCACATTGCTAATTCTTTCCTTGGTAAGAATCACAAACATTATATGCATCTCCACTCTGAGTGCCAACCATAGATTTTCTACAAATCTCCTCACTCAAGAGTGCCCCACATATGTCATCATAAACCAGTTTACCACTAGGTACACTACTGCTAATAGCTGTGCAAAATGTATCCCATGCTGATGGCAAGGTACATAGCAACAATACTACTTTCATTTCATTATCCATGTTCATTTTTTGAGCCTCTAACTGTGAGAATATAGCATCAAACTCATTCATATGAGTAGCAACACTATTTGTATCCTTCATGCAAAGATCATTTAACTTTCTCATCAGGTACATTTTGTTTGATGCCGTTTCTTTTTCATATGTGTTGCATAACTTCTTCCAAAGATCCGCTACACTTTCACAGTCCAATGTTGTAAAGCAACCATTATCTGCTAGGTGCAATCAAATGGTAGACCTAGCCATTTCATCTAACTCATCCCCATCATCTTCATCCATGTCACTAGGGTTCTTTGAGATTCCATTTACTAGCTTCCATTGCCTCCTATGAATCAACACATTTTTTAATATATGATTCTTCCATAGAGCAAAGTTTGTACCATCAAATTTTTGGATCTCAAAATGGTCTTTACCCTATAAGTTATAGCTCCTCCTCGGAACACTGGCACAGGACCTTGATCCACTAGAGCTGAATAGAATGATAATGGAGCTAGAAGAGTCCAAACCCCCCTAAGGCTCAAGGAAGGATGACCAAGTGTCAGATTATGGGAGAGAATTTAGCAATCTTCCCAAAGAAATGAATTAATGAACATTAATGATTAACTAAAAAGAATAATATGTGTGAATAAATGTGCTCACACCATTAAGTGTATCAAGGAGTAAATCGACCACTCTATAGTTGACAAAACCAAAATTCTAGAAAACTTTTGCCAAAGTATCCTCTACAAAATGAGCATATGACGAATGTCAAAATCTTATAAAACTACAAGTAGTAACATGTTTACTTGCATAGTGAATCAGTGAATCCACTACATATAATCATTTTCCCAAAAGAAGCCAACTAGGTTTATCGAGCACCTATGAACAACTATTATACATCTCCTATGGCAAGGTTGGGTAAGTCTTCCACCTTCACCACCAAAGACCCCGACAATTGGGTGTCTCCTAGTTAAGAAAACCTCACCAAGACCCTCTTTATCAAACATAAAAGGCTTTATGCAAAAACATAACCTCTATATCAATGAGCACATGGACGTACATAAGCGGTATCCATAGACGCATACATAGTGTGTATGTGCTCAATATATGCAGTAAAATGGCACTGAAAGGCTGAATTCACTACTCAAACACTAGCCAACAACACCTACAAGTTTTTGACATCTCTATTTTTTTAGGCTCAAAAAACCTGCATAGATTTGCATTGTCTACTCCCACCACAACTAAAAGCCTTTCAAGAAGCCTATGGACTAACTAGTGTGGCTGAAAAATTAGCTACAAACACAAAGAAGACTCTTCTTCATGTTCTTGGACCTTTGTGAAGAGAGCTATCCATGAAAGTACTCCAAAATGGCTCCAAAGACACCCCAAAAATGCTTCAAAAATAGGCTTTGAAAAAAAAGAATGAAACTTTGAGGACCCAAAACTTGTTGAAGATAATTTCAACCTTAGTCTTTCCCCTTCTTCAAGCACCACAAGAGTGTAGCTTAGTGGCAAGAGATTGCCACGGTTAAGTGAGCTCTGGGGGAAACAATACTGGGATGGGTGACCTCCCAAGAAGTACCGAGAACCTCTGTCTTCCTTGATCGTTGAGGTTCTCCCTTGTGCATAGCCAACGGTGCCAATGGTGACTTTGGTGACTTGGATGACAAGGTATGCCAAGATCTATGCCTTGGTCGACACCTTGTTCATAAGCCTTGGGTGGGTGGGAGGGTGCTTGCTTCACTCGCACAAAAGGAACAAATCTTTTGCATCAACATGCTCTGATACCAGTGAAGTATTTTGATGGTGATTTTGCCACTATATGGTTTATTAAAGAAAATATACAAAAGTGTCTGATGGCCATTTTTCCTTTCAAATGGACACTAATGGTAACACTATATCAATGACCACATGGACATACATAACCGGTATCCACAGAAGAATACATAGTGTGTATGTGCTCAATATGTGCAATAAAATGGCACTGAAAAGTTGAATCATAGCCCAAACACGGGCCAAAAACATCTGCAAATGTTTGTTAGCTCTATTCTTTAGGGTCAAAAACCTGACTTGTGGTAGCTACTCCCACCACAACTAAAACCTTTCAAGAAACATATAGATTACCAGCATGGCTAAAACTAGATCCCCAAAAAGTGAACTTCATTGGTGAAGAAGTACAAAGATCACTCTTTTTAATTTTCTTGAACCTATGTAAAGATAACTATGCATGAAATAACTCCAAAATGGCTCCAAGAATCATTCCAAAAATGCTTCAAAACAGGCTATGAAAGCAAAGAATGAAGCTTTGAGGGCCCAAAACATGCTCAAGGTAATGTCTCGAGAAGTACCAGAAACCCCTGTCTTCCTTGGTCATTGAGATCCTTCCTTGCATGTAGCGAATGGCACCAATGATGATTTGAGTCACTCGGATGACAAGGTATGCCAAGGTCTATTCCTTAGTCTCTGACTTAATCCTAAGCCTTGGGTGGGTGGGTGCTTGCTTCCCTTGCACAAAAGGAACAAAGCTTTTGTGTTGAAATGCTCTGATACCATTGAAGTATTTCTTTAGCAATGCACGATGGTAAACTCTCCTTCTGGAGATTTTTGCAATGATATCCTTGTTGTAGAGACCAAACTCTAGTGTCACACACAGGTGTTGCAGATTACACAGAATACACAGACTATGAACAAAAATTTCTTAGCTTAAGTCTATGGTTGACTAAGCCAATATATGTTTTATTAAAGAACATATATAAAAGTGTCAAGTAACCAATTGGCCTTTCACATGGACACTAATAGTAACAATACACTCCCTCAAGATCTCCTCTACTTTTAGAGTTGAACAAAGCCTCCATTTTCTCTTGCGTATATAGCCATCTTCAAGCCATTTTCCATGCTATATGGAATTTTTAGAGCCCTCAATGGTAGCCCACATATTTCTTTTCCTTCTCTCTCTCTCTCTCTCTCTCTCTCTCTCTCTCTCTCTCTATATATATATATATATATATATATATATATATATATATATATATATATATATATATATATATATATATATATATATATATATATATATATATATATATATTCCAAGTCCAACTTCTCTATATATTCAAGACTCCTCGACTTTCATGTCCAAGACTTGACCCTAAAGTCTAGGAAAAGGCAAAGAATGAGAATATTTGCTTCAAATGCTTAAATCTAGGACATTTATGTAAAAATTATATTGCCAAGATGCAATAGAAAGTCACATGTGATCAAAAAGCAAAGTAGAAGATAGTACACTTGGTCCAAAATTTAAACATTCAAAATAGTAAAGTTTGGGAAAAAGTGGAAGCTCTACATGAAATTTTCATGCCTAGTGTTGTTTCTCTGATTCTATGTGGGTCCAAAATCGATTCGGACTACATGACTTAGTGAAAATCAATGCTTGTAGAATAGGGGAATGGGCTAGAGTCATGGTAGATGACATGGCCACCCATAACTTCCTTAGTTACTAATTGGTCAAGAAATTAAAGTTGCCCCCATAGAAGTCATCACATCAATATATAATGTCCATGATGCAAGGACAAGATAAGAAACTATGGGGCACCATGATCTATGGCCTCTAAATCAAGTTTCAATGGTACAAAGATAAACTTTATTTCTAGATCATGCATTGATGTAGTGTTGCATAGGGAAAGGATCTTGTGTTGAGGAAGATCACTAAAAAGGAGTTATCTCCTAAAAAATTTGGAATGTGAAAGAAATGGTATCAATTACTTGATTCAAGGGAAGCATGATGTGTCGAGTACTCCTTTGATCTCAAGCATGGAATTAAGCTTGTCAATACTCATAAAGCAGAAGCATACATGATACTTCCAACCAATCTAAATGATGTACATAATATAAATCTAGTTCCATATGTCTTGTCGCATTTGCCTAATCATGAAAAGTTTAAGTTTAAGTTTTTAATAAATAAATACAAGGATGTTTTTCCAAAAGAACTTTCCCATGGCATTGATTTAAGTTGTTTAATGTAAGCATTGATTTTCTTGTTATTTTTTCTTGGATTTTTTAGTGTTGTTAGGCTTCAACCCAAACTTGGGCAAGTGCGTACATGACCCATACCCTAGCAAATAGGGAGTTTCTTTGTCTACACAAGAGTCCCTGTTGGAAGCAGTCAGAGGCACAGACGACGTGGAAGCATGTAAAGACGGAGCAGAGAGCCAGTCGGATCATTTTTTCAAGCAACTATGTTTTTATTACCTCTTCAAACATCCAACAGTGATTTTCATCACTCTTGTAACATATGTAATATAGACAAAATCCCATTTTCTAATTCATAGCTCCATTTTGTGCAAGTCGAGGAGTCCTCGAGCTTGAGGAGCTTAGGTAGAATGCTCGTACCAATTTTCGTTATTTTTAGACATCGTTTACCCTTCCAAATAGCCTCTAGGACCTATTTTTTAACTATGCCGGTCACTAGATGTGAAACCGGTCAAAACTAGTCTAGAAACTATAAAAAGAGCTAGAGAGCTCATTTTTGAGGTTAGCTTGTTTGAGTAGAGAAGAGCTTAGAGCTATTTTGAACTTGTAATAGTGTTCTTGAGTAATACAGCTAATTTCCCACCTTCCATTGTGTCTTGCTTGTCTCTTCATTGTGTGTGTGTATGTGTGTGTGCATCTTTGTGCTTCTCACCTTCACTCTCACATCATCTCACGTTCACGATCTTCATATCACTCCTATCTCTTCCGCGGATTGACATTAAGGAGGTGAAGCTTCTTAACGTGGTTCTCACCATTGTGCTAGAGCAACACCAAATTTGGCGCCGTTGCCGGGGATCGAGTCTAGGACGAATGTGTGATGGTAAGAGTATAGCAAGAAGTGGCATTGGAAGGTAAAAATTTCAGTTTTTGTTGTTGTTTTTACTTAGTTTTTAGTGTTTTTCACCTCCCCCACACTCCATCTTCATCATCGCATCATCATCTTCATCTCCAAAAAAATCAGAAAATTCACCATATCCACCCATTCACCTCATTTCCCCTCATTTGTGCATGCGAGAGAGCGAGAGAGAACTTTTGTGCTTGTGTGTGCTTGTGTTTTCTTGAGTTTTCTTGCAGGTACAGAGCTCCAGTGCATCAGGAAAGCTTGGAAAAGGTAAAATTTTACTCTCTGTCAAAGATCTGCCGAGTGTGGCGGACCATCGCGATGGTCTGCAACCTTCAGAATTCTTGGTAGGCGACCACACCACGAGGTAGGCGACCCTTGCGCATCTACAAATCCACAGGCGCATCTCAAAAATTCACACTTTGGTGGACCATCGCGATTGGCTCGGACCATCGCGATTGTGTCGCACCATCGCGATAGGCTCACGCCATCGCGACGGCTCGGCCGGACCATCGCGACGGTCTCGGACCATCGCGACGGTTCACTTGGGCCATCGCGACGGTCCACTTGGACCATCGCGATTGTTCAGCTGACCCCGAACCATCGCGATTGGCCCACGCCATCGCCACGACGGTGCCACGTGTCAAGATAGACCATCACGACGGTTCATTTTTTTTACCATCGCGACAACCCAAAATCGGACCATCGCGATTGGCTCACGCCATCGCACTTGTGACCATCGCGACGGTTCACTCCGGACCATCGCGATTGTCCACCTTTGACCGTTGACCCGCGTCATCGCGATTGTCCGCCTCATCACGCCATCGCGACGGTTCGACCTCACGCCATCGCGATCGCTCACTACTGGACCATCGCGACAGCCCATTTTCACGCCATCGCGATCGTTCACTTCGGGCCATCGCGACGGTTCACCTTTTCGCACCATCGCGACTGTCCAAATTCCACGCCATCGCGACGGTTCGCTTGGACCATCGCGACGGTCCCAGACCATCGCGATTGTGCACCCCCATCGCAAATTTAGGGTTCCTATTTTTGACCAATTTTGGGGGTATTTTTGAGAAATTTTTGGACAATTAGACTCATAGGAGACCCCTTAGCTCATATTTGAAGGAAAACCTGATTGTCAGTTTTTATCCCCCAGGGCCTGAACGCTCACAACTTTTTCATCCGAAGTCCGTTTTTGAGATTAATAGCTCGTTAGAAAGCTCGTGACGAGTACTACGTGACCTCAACTGTTTTTTTTCATAAAGAATACATCTATTTTCAGATAAGCTATTTTGAGGTTCACCTAGTTTGGGACCAGAAAGCCAGGGGGCAAGTATTGAAAAATTGGGCAAAAGGGAAGGGACTTAAGAGGTGCATATACTCAAGTGCTTGATCATCCAACTGTGAATTGGTCTAATATTGGAATTTTTCAGGTATAGCAAGGGCAATCAAAGGCAAGCAAGCAAGGCAGTGAAGACAGCAAAGCTTGGGAAGCGTGGCTTCTTGGGCAACAAGGCATCAGAGCAACCAGAAAAGCTGACTCGAGGTTGGAAGATTACTCAACCCCCTCAGTCAATTCTTAGCTTAGGCTAAACGTTAGCATTGTGGATTTAAGACGATAGGAACGCCTCAAGTACAAGAGAATTAAATTGGTCAAGTCCAAGACTAAAGATAAAGGTGTGTGACGAAAACCTAAAGGAAAGAACATAAGTCTGACGGAACGAAAACTCAAAATTATAACGGAAAGTCGAATTCCTGACGCATATATTAAGACAAGAATCCAAAGAAAATTAAAAATAATCAAGAAAGTAATAACAAAGAACCATTGACGATCTAAGTGTGTAATTGAGTGTGCAAGGAAGAAAATTAATGAACCTTAGATCAGGGAGACACATAGGTAAGTTGGACCGACGAAGCCTTAGATCTTCAGAAGCAAGTGTAAGAACTACTGCACGATCGTGGGCTCAACAATTGAATAGTAATTACCCCTACGAGAGCTCGGATACTAGCGAATCAGAAATGGCATTTAGCACAGATAGACCAGAAGGAGGGTCTAATGTAGCATATTTAGAAAAACCTGAAGGACCCTATAGAACGCAATTAGAGTTTCTCCGAACCAACCGCTTAGGTGCTTGCATCTATGAGGATGGTTTGCGAAGGCAAGTGGTGCAAATGCACAACCCTGATCAACCCATTGGATTAGAAAGACCAGTGGTGAAATTTGAGAGAGACGCGTACATAGACAAGGAAGGAACGATGTACATCTTAAGTACGCAGCCAAACGATACTAATGAGTTTGGCACAATTCAATTAGAGACAGAAGCAAAATTTCAAGGAAAAGAACCGTTAGAAGAACCTAGAACACCTAGAGGGAAATCTGTATTAACAAGAGTACTCATCCCAGAGTGGATCCCTCAAGATAACAGGAGCACCGAGTTGTTTGTAAATAAAGAGACAGATGAAGCCTTTTGGAGGTACAGAAAGGAACACCCTGGTGAGATAGGCATCATTACAATTTATGAATTCAAGGACCCAGATACACCTGGAAAGGTTGTATACCTGGATGAGACTTCAGAAAGAGTCTTTGTGGTGCCTGACCGCACTAAAAACACATACACATGGAGAGGTGAATTGGTATTCCCTCCATCTAGAACAAACATGAATACAAGTCAACAAGGGGCAGGAACATCCTCAGCCCATGGACATCAAAGAGAAGGAAATAAAGAGGGACCGGAAGTAAGCTTTAATCATCCCATAGGGAGAGATAGAACAACCACGAACACTAATAGAGCGGATAGACAAAGAGATCATGGAATACCAGGTGGTAGAGATGATTTTCCTCTACCTAGACCACGTGAACTCGCAAGAGTATTGAGACCCACTCAATTAGTAAAATCAATGAAGAATTACTTTGATGGGCCAGGAGATCCCTATGACCATGTCGCAGAATTCAAGCAAGTACTAAGAGCAGAACAAGTCGAGGACATGTTCACGCAATACAATGCATTTGGACTAACGTTAAAGAATACCGCTTTAACTTGGTTTCAACCATTGCAACAAAGGCAATTTAGAGACATCCATCACTTTTTAGAGTCATTCATCACTGAATTCTCTAAAAGTGGGATTAGACATGACACGTCTTCGTTGATTCATAGCTTTAAACAGACCCCTCAGGAAACAGTAAGACTGGCAGGTCGTAGGTTCAGACAATATGTCGAACGATGTCCAATGCAAGAGCTACCCTCACAAGCCAAACAAGTATCACTGTTCCTAGATGGCTTGTTGAGCGCTAAACTACGCTCCTATGTGTACCTAAAGGAACCCAGAACGCTAGAGGAGTGTGTAAGAATATGTATAGACATCGAGGACAACCTAGGAGAGGAATTAGAACTCTCAAAGGTCTATAAGGACTCAGATTGTTCTTCTCTAGCATCCACAAAATTGTCTAATTCGATAGAGGACCTAGCAGAAAAAGTGGCCCAAAAACTAGGAGTTTCTAGTAAACAGGTACCCAAGCTACCAACTAACGTACGTTGTTACACTTGTGGTGGAAATCATTTGGCAAACGTGTGCCCCAATGCACCACAACCTCAAGCCAACCCTAGTGGCCAATATTGTACAATTGAGAGAAGATACACGAATCATACGGCTCAGGACTGCCCATACAACAAACAAACCGTGAGACAGAACTACCCGCAAACATACCAGCAGCCAGGTAGGTATCAAGGCCAATACAATGCTCAGCCTTATTACTATAGGCCTCCTCAGAACTACCCATACCAGGCTCAACAGAGACCTCAACCCGTCTTAGCTCAGCAGCCACCCCCACCAGCGAATGTCATCTCAGTCAAATACGCTGCTGCAAAAGAGAACCTAAGTAGGGCCTTAGTGCCTTCTTCACCCTTGATCACAGAAAGTGACCCGAACTCAAACATTTTTGATTCTACTCATGTAACTAGTCCACTCGCTTATTACACGGAGTCACCAGAACATGTGGAGACATATCATTATGATAGTCCACCAATGGAACCTAGTTGGGAGCCAGACTATGCTAATGTGATGTACGCAAACCCAAACCCACGGCTCCAATTGAGACAACAGAGACCACAGGGCCCTAGAGGACCATGCTTTAGGTGTCAAGGAGATCACTTCATAAAGGATTGTCCACATCCCCCAATAGCAAGGCAATCACAGTACTATAACATACAAGGCTTTTGTGTCGATTGTGGCAAAGAGCACATAATCAAAGATTGTCCTAAGAACCCAGTTAACACTTCAAATGTGACACCGATCAACGTGATAGGTATTGTAAACAACGCAGATGGATCCAACCCTACATACGTGCCTATCCAAGCTATAACCAGAGCCCAGGCGCTCTTACAAAACCAACAGCTTAATCAAGAGAAAGTAGTCGGAACTAGTGAAGTTGCAGAATCTAGCAGTAAAAAGACAAAGTCTTGGAAAGATTCTAGAGAAAGAATCAAGAGAAAGTGGAGTAAAAAGATAAGTGAGTTGGAAGGAAGTTTAAGGGAATCTAGAGCCAAAATACAAGAATTGGCTTCACAAGAATTAAACCAAGAAAACCCAGCTCAGAAATCAGGATCGGTTTTAGCGGAACCCATACCAGAAGATCTAGACATGATGTTTCGTGCATATCAGGCTAGAATAAAAGAGGGACCCCAAGTAACGGAAATGAGTAAAAACTACCCTCGAGCTGATCTAGAAATTGAGAGAACTAAATTGTGCATGAAAATGGTAGAACTAGCACAAGCTTTGTTCGAAGCCTCTAGATATCTTAATTGGAATAACATGGCAAAACCGGAACTACACTTTCAAGGACTAATGGAGAGACTAGAACACTTGATAGAAAGCAAAGAGAAAAAGGATCAGCATAGGAACCCTAGTATCACAGAGACACAGGAAAGGAATGCACCATCCCTGTCTCAAGTTCCCAATACAGAAAGTCAAGACAATTTGTCTTCCATACATAGGTACTCACATGAATTTTTGAGGGAAATCCAAGAAGAGAAATGGAGAAAGGAACAAGGAACCCATCCTCCTATTCAAGAAATAGACGACTTGCAGGAACAATTTCCCCAAGACATCCCCTCTATATATGATGATGTAGAGGTGGAACAACTGAGTGAACCCACAGGATTTGAATCTAATTCTTTACAAGAATTACCTCAGTTCACAGGACCTTGGGAAGCAAAGTCTATTAGTATAAGAGCACCCACGATAATAGTAAGGAATGAAGAATCAGTGATCCCTAGGAACACGGAAGTGATCAAGAACACTAAAGTACAGTGTAATCTCACTCTGGAGGAATTGTTAAAGGTAAAACCAGAATTGTGGAAGCATGTAGCAAATCAATTCCCTGAGCTAGCTACCACACCCTCTCAAATAGGATCACATAAGAAGGTACCAGAGATACCCGTGGAAAAGATTGGAGACGTAAGCGAAGGAGAGGAAGGTAACACATATCTTCCAATAACCCATCAGGGCTACACCACGAAAGCCATCTTAGATTCAGGAGCCGGAGTAGCCATCGCTACCACCGCTTTGTGGAAACGTTGGGGTAAGCCAGCACTCAGACCCACCAGGATGAAACTACAAATGGCTGATGGACACATAGAAAAACCATTAGGCTTACTAGAAGGCATATCTCTCACCACTTGTGGTGTAGAATTTGAGCATATTTTCGCCATTTGTGACTTTGCGAAAAATCGTGCTTATGAGATGATATTGGGACGACCATTCATGCGTCAGTTGCAAATTGTACAGGATTGGGGAACTAATTCTTTGTACTTGCAACATTTAGGAGTGACTACCAAAGTCAATCTTAAAGACTATTCACATAGAGATGTACCCCCAATACAATGGAATACCATCCATAAGACACCAGTAGAGACGGAATCCGTGCACTCATTAGAATCAGATCCTTCTTGGTTGCATGAGGATACCCATTTATGGGTGTGTAAAGTAGCCAAACAAGAGGAAGAAAGGTTAGAAGCCAAGACCTTAGGTGCAGAACAACATCCAAGAACCCTCCAAGATCCAGCCTATGCACCTGTAGTATTCCCAGATGAAGAGTTTGAACCCCATGGTTGGGCAGAAATACTAGCAACCATGGACGTAGCCATCAATGAAGAACAATGGACACCCCACTGTGACGAGGATGGCTATGACATCTCAGTTTTCACGATAGATCCAATCATGTGCGATGCAATTTTAGAAGAGTGTGAACCGAACACTGATGCATTTGAGGATGCAAGCGATTTTGATTTAGAATCAATTATCATGGACCCGCCCTTTGCATCAGAGGAAGAATATTTTTTTGAAGTAGAGACTCACACTCAGAGACACGAGGAAATTACGAATGAGGTAAGGTTAGCCACAAAAGTGACTAACAAGAGTGAAGGTAAGAAAAGAAAGAAGAAAGAAACCATGTCAGAAAAAAAAGAATCTTTGTTTGAAGTACCCGAGAATTTCAAAAAATATGAAATCGAAGATAGAAGAATCATGGTACGAATGCCTAATAGAAATCATGGTAGAAAGAAATCAAGGCAAAATTCTAGGACACATTGTGTCAAAAAATGGAATCTCCATGGATGAGGAAAAGGTGAAGGTAATTGCGGATCTACCCAGACCAACTAATGTGAAAGAGGTACATGCATTTATGGGCCATTGCGATTATTATAGGAGATTCATACACATGTATGCAATCATAGCCAAGCCTTTGTACTCTCTTTTAACCAATTTTGAATGGACAGATGAATGTGAAAATTCATTCAATGAACTTAAACGATGCTTGTGCTCAGCACCTATATTGACTACCCCAGATTGGAGTAAGCCATTCCATGTACATGTGGATGCATCCAATTACGCCATAGGATGTGTGTTAGCACAACCCACGAATGGAGGTAACATAGATCTCCCCATAGCTTACGCAAGCAGACAGTTGAACGCAGCAGAAAGAAATTACACTACTACGGAACGAGAAGGATTAGGGATGATCTACGCAGTAAAGAAGTTTAGGCACTACTTGTTGGCCAACAAATTCAAGTTCTTTACAGATCATCAAGCCCTATTGTACTTAGTCAACAAACCATGTAACACAGGACGATTGATACGTTGGTTTCTATTACTCATGGAATATGATTTTGAAGTGGTAGTTAGGAAAGGAAAGACGCATCTTAGAGCTGACCACCTTTCTAGATTAACCTCAGGAGAAGCTCCTCAAGGAGTAGCGGATGAATTACCAGATGCATACTTGTTTAACCTTGAGATAGCACCAGAATGGGCTAAACCTATAGTCCCTATTCTGACATACGGACCCAAGACTCCTAAGATAAAGATCAAAGAGGGAGAGATTACCAAGTCTCAGAGATACCAAATAATGGCAGGAAGCATATATAAACAGGATAATCAAAAGATTCTTGCTTGTTGTGTAGATGAATCAGAACATGCGAATTGGTTGCAATTAGCACACATAGGTGCATTAAAGCAACATCATTCAAAACATCGAACATTACAGACTCTGCATAGATTAGGAGTATATTGGCCTTCGATGGAAGCAGATGTCTACAAGTTGTGTAAAGAATGCCAGGTGTGTTGTGAAAGACCACCAGTAGAGCATGCTACATTATATCACGTGTCTCTCACACCAGACTGGAGTGAACCTTTAGTGACATACTTGAGGACGAACACATTCCCTCAAGGCATGACCTTAGCTCGACAACGTAGTTTAGAGCAGGAAGCTCAAGACTATTCACTTATTGGCGATAATTTATACAAAAGAGGACGAGATGGATATCTAAGACAATGTGTTCATGAGAGAGATTATCTGAGCATACTAGAGACTGCACATCAAGGTGTTGCAGGAGGTCATTTTGGACCCGATAGGATAATCAAAGCCATCCTCTTTGCAGGATTATGGTGGCCCACTCTTCACATGGATGCTCATACCTATGTAAAGAGATGTGATGTGTGCCAAAGAACTTAGTTTCCTACTCGCAGAGACGAAATGCCATTGAAACCCATGATGGGCGGACGTGCATTTTCTAAGTGGGGTATAGACTTTGTAGGACCCATTAACCCCCCTGCAAAAGGTACACATGCTGAATACATTATTGTTGCCACAGATTCTCTTACGAAATGGGTAGAGGCAAAAGCCACAAAAAAGAATGATGCTCACACGACTGCAAAATTCTTATTTGAAAATGTCTTTACAAGATATGGATTGCCTATAGAGTTAGTGAGCGATCGAGGCACTCACTTTCTAAACCAAGTCATTGAATATTTGTTACAGGATTTTATGGTGATTCACAAGAAATCTGCACCATATCATCCTCAGGCCAATGGTCAGGCTGAAAGCACTAACAAGATACTTTGTAACGTACTGACGAAACTCGTGAACAACAAACGTTCAGATTGGGACAAACAGTTACACCACGCTGTTTGGGCATATCGAGTGGCCTACAAGACCGTACTCAATGCGACTCCCTTTCAGATGGTTTTTGGTCAGAATGTAGTGCTTCCTTTGGACTTCTTGATACCGACACTTAAGGTTGCACAAGAACATCAGTGGACCGGCCATGAATTATCAGCGAGAATAATGGACTTGGAACGGTTAGGAGAAACCAGGCTAAAGGCAGCAGCAGGAATATACGCAGCGAAGAAGCGACAGAAAGCATATTTTGATGCAGATGTGAAAGATAAAGGCTTAAAAGAAGGAGATTTAGTTCTAGTGTATACGCTGAAACAGCACGCAAGGAAGTTAGAAAAGCGAGGTTATGGACCTATGATCATTAACAGACTTTCGACAAGTGGAGCAGTACAGTTAGCCACCTTAGAAGGAGATATAATGCCTAATTACATTAGTGGCTGTAGAGTCAGGTTATATCAAGAACCTCTTACTGAGGATATGCTTAGACGACTCACGGTGGCAAAGAAGCGTAAGGAGGAAGAAAACAGAATACGAGCTGAAGCTCAGGCAGAAGCCATAGAACGCATTAAGCGCATGAGGCTAAGAAGACAAGGACTAGGGAGAGAACATTATAACCATCTGGAAACATCACCCAGATATCCCATGGCCATGTGTCAAGTAAAGCCAACCACTCATCCTAGCATAGTGGACAGGAGACCATTCATTACAGTTAGGCTAGAGCACGGCAACCCTTGCCAAGAACTCAGGGCTTTAATTGACTCAGGTGCTGCGACTAGTGCGATTAGATGGTCCCACTATAAGGATTCAGGAATAGAAATGCGGCCAATTGAGGCATACCTCATAGGCCTAGGAGGCATGGAAACCCCTTGCATGGGTGAGGTGGATCTTCCTATCCTCATTAAGGATATGACCATGACAGCGAAGCTACTAGTGTGCCATGATGACGACCTGATAGAACCCCTAATCCTTGGCCAAGATTGGCTATACGATCACTCAGTAGACCTAAATCTTAGACAAGGCTCCTTACAGATTGGAACCTTAGAGCGGAAGCGAGTGATACCGCTTGACTTCCCTAATAGCATTCCGATTGAGGTTTGTAACCCTAGACCCTATGAAATACATGCGACGGAAGACCGGAAGATCTTTGATCAGCTCAGTCACGTTACGTCTACACCAACCCACTCGGGCTTGGCTATAGACAGTTGTCAATCAGAAGGACGACAGGAGATCTTCCCTGGGACTTCCTGCAAACTAGAAGGGGCAGCTACCCAACCGCTAGGGCAGATGGACACAATCAGCGGTCAGGTGGGTTGCATCAGCGACCAAATGAGCACGACACCCTGCGGTGCTCATCCCTCCAAACTTGTTGCGGACTGGCCTAGATTAACGTTAAAGAACGAATCACTTCCTAATGGGCAGGTCACGCAAGTGTTGGATCTCCCTTCTTTTCCAAAGCAGAGCGTCCATCCGACCTCTCAATCTCAACAACAACAGAGTCACCCACGACGAAGGAACCCAGACCGACGGCAGTATCAGAAGACACAACAAGGAAAGCAGTCTAGGCCACCCAAAGGAAGCGGCACCAGACAAATATGGATGCCAAAAGGACAAAAAGCACCGAAGAACTCCAACCAAGCAGAGATCGACAAGCAAAAGGCAGGGCAGAAACAGAATCAGTATCCACCACCCCCTCGACCTCCTTCTACAGTTCCGAGCATTTGACAAATTTGGATTGCCAAGAAATATCTTACCCATAGACCCACGCCCACGCAGATTTGGGTACCCAAACCATGTATCATAGCTCAACCCTTAAACCATGTAATATATACCCCTCACAAATCTTTCCATCCCTCAATACCACCAAACCCGATACTACCCTTTGCCCCTCAACAGAAACCCACCACCCACTCAAGGACTCTTAGGAAATGGATACCAAAGCGTGTCCAACCGTCTTCCCCTAACCCATTGTCTAACTACCTCCCGAATAACATACAACCTTGTAATAAATCACTAACCTTTAAACCTTGTATAAATACACCCACCAGCATCACACATCACTCATAATCTCATCTCATCAAGAAATGTATGCATGATCTGAAACGTGTAGGTGCTAGAGACCTGCACTAGTGCTGCAAGAAGCATTGCATCCATCACATCACAGCACTTGGCTACACAGGTTACGCATCAGTTATGGAAAGGGATTGCGGTCTCACTTTAATGGGATCATAATTAATTTCCATGCTAATGTGTTAATCTTTTGTAGCAGATCTTTCTCATTAGCGCATCAGTCATCATGCAAACCGACGAAGGACCATCAGAAGCAGGCCCCAGTGTAGCTGCAGCGCCCCTCAATGTTTTACGAGCAGAATCCCACCCGACTGCTCCACCGCCAGAATTCCAAGGATTTCCAGGGCCCATGCCGATCGATAACCCACCTATGGGCTACACAGAAAAGATACACAGTAACTCTCACTGGTTTCAGGGACTTGCAGGACCCTTAGCGGACGCGGATTTTATATTTGAATCTAATTTGACGTTTGATGACCGCACTTGGGGAAAATACCAATTCTTCTCCAGAGAGTTCGAAGGCCTACAGAACACCCAGGACTTAACTCATGTTTGGGCCAGAGCCGGCTTCATGGAGTATTTCAGTGATCCTCTGCCCAAACCTGACTTTTATAGGTGTTATTATTTAATCACCACTTTGCTGGCCTCAGAGAATAAGGATATCCCAGGAACTTTTATTTTGCCTTCTTTAGTGGATGATCCACCTTACAAAAGGTTTTATCTTTCGAAGGATTTAATCAGGGCTGCCATCAAGATTCATGGAACCCACACGCCCACAGATCGAGAAAGATTAGTTCCAGACCCTATGAAACGTGGGGATGTCACTAAGTGGGAGGAGATCTCAGCAATTACACCTGAGCTATCAAAGCCGCTACGGATATGCATGCAACACTTCGCATTCCCCGCTCAGGACAGATTTACCATGCCACATAAGAGAATATCGTTTGGATTGTACTTGGCATGTACGGGACCTCAGACGGTTGATCTGGCGAGCTGGATCATTGATCAAATGTATTTGGCACAACACAGATGGGAACGAAAGAAAGTGCTTAATGGATGTTGTGCGCTCACAAGAATTGTTTATATGTGCTTGGCCTATGATTTGCCAATTGAACGTGCATTAACAGGAGAAGAGTTGAAGGCATTCAAAGGACCGACGAAGAAAGCCAGGAAGCCCAGCAGAACACGGGCAGGTAAGCGCATGAGAGGCACCATTCCTTGCCTTCAAGTGCCAGAGTCACCATCACCACAACCCTCTCCAGTGCAATCACCGTCAGAAGCCGCTCCCACAGTGCAACCTATTCGCATAAGGTGATCTAGACCAGTGGTCACGGAGGGCACTACTAGTACCGTTGCACCTCAGGCAGCTGCAACCACAGAACCCACCACCACGACAGCAGATGCTCCCACCACTATTGGTGTGGAAGCCTTTTCTTTCCCATTACCACACATGGAGGCAGAACCAATAAACACAACATTCGATTTTGAAATGCCGGATGCATTCTCAAATGAGTTCCAGTTTTCAGAGGCACAAATGTTCTCTCAAGAATATGAACGCCCCAGCTACCCTACCACACCGCGGGATCTGCCACAGGGACAAGTTGTGTCTAGCTCTGATGACGAACGAACAGCCACAGATGACGATGAAGGTGACGATGAAGCCAGCCAGGGCACGCATGATTCCCAAGAACAAGGAGAGACAGATGGCCAAGGCCAACAAACCGATGCACACGGTGACACAGCACGCATGAAGAGGAGACTTTCGAAGCAGCAGCTTACACGCTGGCAATCAAGAAATTATATCGTACGATGGAGAAAGTCTGGGCACGGAAGAAATTGACTGAAGAAGAGAGCCAGACCCTAATCGAACAAGAACTCGTCTCCGGAGGATTTGAAGAAGTCTACATCAGAGGGTTTAGAGAACTGGTCCAATCCATCGGCCCGATCGAAGCATTGAGATATTTACAAAGGAAGCCACTTCCCCAATATGACCCTCGCAGAATTCGCCTGTTATCGAAGCCCGGTGAATATATTCGAGTTTCGGTAGGTGCTCAATCATCCCACCAGGCGCAAGATGCACGCCTACGTCCGGAAAGATCCATCACCAAAGAAGCTATCCTAGTTGACTCCCCACCACGTACTACCGTTGTACATACTACCACTATCCTTGAAATAACATCCACACCATCTACTCCTCTCTCACCTCATGTTTCACCAATCCATCCTGTATCCCCAGCACACCCACCTGCTCCTCCCACATCCACACCAGTTCACGGCAACATAGCCACAACCTCTGCCCTGCCCATTCATGCCACCATGCCCGCACCCACCCCACCTCGTCTACATGTTAACCCCTTCATCCCTTCATCCTTCCCATCCTTTCCCCCACCTTTAAGACACCCTTTCACCTTTCTCACCCCACTAACCTTCTCACCAGTTTCACCTCCTCAACCCACCATAACCCCTATTTCCCCTTTTCACCAAGCTGCTCCAGCTATCCCCCCTGTAAATTACTCTACATTTGTAAATCCTGTCTTCACACCTACACAACCACCCACTTACACACCGCTTTTCACAGTCACCGCACTTGACACGTCCAATGACATGGACATCTCACCACCCACCGCACCAGCACACACTCCACTTACAGCACCATCATATTTAGGTACGTCACAATTTTCCACGATCACCACTGCATCCACCTTCCCAACCCCATTCCCCATTCCCGCTGCATCTACTTCCACTGCATCCTCACTTAGCACTCCATTACTATTATCGCCAACCATAGACACTACACTTCAACAAATGTTCACATGCATGACGCAAGTACGAGATGAGTTTGCATCTCTTGGCAACAACTATCAACAGCTGTAGAGGACGACAAATGAATTACAGTCGCAGCTTAATTCATTATCAATCGAGAATGCCTCTTTAAATACGCGATACCAAGAACTAAGAGAGGCATATCATAAGCTAGAGCTAGAAAGTGAAGAGAAAACAAAAGAAGCCACTGCTGATCTAGACAACCTGCTTCGAGCCCAAACAATTAGAAACGCGACGCTGACCAGGAATATGGGCTTACTCAGGAGGCACCTAGCCGCAGCAAAAGAGGAGAACCAGAGACTCCAAGAGCAGAATAGAGAGAATTTGGAAGCGGCATTGGACCATCCAGAACAACCCTTAAGTCCTAGCAGATTCAAGGCAATCCCATCCGAATCGATGCAGATGTTGCTAGAGGATCACGTGAGATTGCTAGAGGACTATGATCGAATGAACGAAGAGCATCAGAAGTTAAAAGAAGATCACAAGTTACTACAGCTCAGAGAACTGGCACCACAACAAGTACAAGTAGCATCAGAAGTACCAGAACCTGTGGACCCCTCTCCTGACCTCATAGAGGAACTCAACGCATTACGGGCCCAGGTAGCCACTCTCCAATCACGCATAGAAGTATACGAAGCACCACCACGGCCTGACTCCCCACCGGAGATCCCAGCTGACGACGAGAACATAACCATTCCGGTGGAGGAAACGTTTGAAGAAGCATACGAGCCAATACCCATCCCAGGCGGACAAGTCACGGCCGAAGGCCAGATGACCTATGAACTTCCTACCCCCGCGTGGATGAAAACAATTGAGGAACTTGGAACAACACATTCAGCCAGAGTAGAGGCACAGTTACATGCAATGGCCATGATTGAAGAGAGAATCTTACAATCCCCCTTCTTTGCTCATTTGGCCCCCCGACGCTATATATGTGGGCATGAGCTGCAGTATAAACCGTACTTCATGTTAATGGCTGAATATCAGCTAGCTATAGAGAAAGAAACCGGCAGGAAACCCACGCATGCTACACAATTCGAGCCGGCGGACTTGCCACCAAATGCGCAAAGAGGAGAGATCCATCAACCTGATTGGCGCAAAGACCTCCTCCAGAAGTACCCAGAAATGATGAGCACATGGGTGAAAGCGCCTTTACATTTAAAGTATAATCCTTGCTGGGGACCAGTACCACGACGCCGCTCCTGGACTGCATTCGCTATCAAAGTACAAAACAATAGGCAGTGTCAGGATTGGCTGAATTACCCCTACTTCAAGCCACCCACCGAGTTGCCCACTGTTGGCTATATGATGGCTACAATCCGTCACTGGCTCCCTCGCCTGAAGCATATGGATGATATCGCAGCGCATATGACTGTCAAAATTTTTGACATGATGCAAATGATATTTAAAGTCTTCCGACGCGTCAAGGCACCGCATGTAAACACCCCGGGATTTGAGCATGGTAACTTTGATCTAGTATATGACATGAGCACAATGCCATCGCTCCGGGTGTGTTATGCCTGGCACTGTAGAATAAAATACCTACCGGCATGCTACAAGCAAACATTTGAAGAGATGTTCACCACCGGATTTTGGGAATACCATTCCGAGGTATTCATCAGCAGGCCCACACATTTATTGCACCTTTTTGCCTGTGAGCGAATGGTTTATTCCGGCACTATCAACTCCGCCACCCGATGAACCGCAACTGATCGACTGGGAGAAACTCGAGGCTGATCTGGCCCGAGGCATTCGAGTATCTGAGCACACCCTCGCTCACAACCTCCTACAAAACTACATCCGGTAGACCGCACAACAAGGTTCTGTCGAGGACGACAGAAGCGAGAGGGAGGGGGGTGTTGGAAGCAGCCAGAGGCACAGACGACGTGGAAGCATGTAAAGACGGACCAGAGAGCCAGTCGGATCATTTTTTCAAGCAACTATGTTTTTATTACCTCTTCAAACATCCAACAGTGATTTTCATCACTCTTGTAACATATGTAATATAGACAAAATCCCATTTTCTAATTCATAGCTCCATTTTGTGCAAGCCGAGGAGTCCTCGAGCTTTAGAAGCTTAGGTAGAATGCTCGTACCAATTTTCATTATTTTTAGACATCGTTTACCCTTCCAAATAGCCTCTAGGACCTATTTTTTATTGCACCTTTTTGCCTGTGAGCGAATGGTTTATTCCGCGCACTATCAACTCCCGCCACCCGACGAACTGCAACCGATCGACTGGGAGAAACTCGAGGCTGATCTGGCCCGAGGCATTCGAGTATCTGAGCACACCCTCGCTCACGACCTCCTACAAAACTACATCCGGCAGACCGCACAACAAGGTTCTGTCGAGGACGACAGAAGCGAGAGGGAGGGGGGTGTTGGAAGCAGTCAGAGGCACAGACGACGTGGAAGCATGTAAAGACGGACCAGAGAGCCAGTCGGATCATTTTTTCAAGCAACTATGTTTTTATTACCTCTTCAAACATCCAACAGTGATTTTCATCACTCTTGTAACATATGTAATATAGACAAAATCCCATTTTCTAATTCATAGCTCCATTTTGTGCAAGCCGAGGAGTCCTCGAGCTTGAGGAGCTTAGGTAGAATGCTCGTACCAATTTTCGTTATTTTTAGACATCGTTTACCCTTCCCCGGCAACGGCGCCAAATTTGGTGTTGCTCTAGCACAATGGTGAGAACCACGTTAAGAAGCTTCACCTCCTTAATGTCAATCCACGGAAGAGATAGGAGTGATATGAAGATCGTGAACGTGAGATGATGTGAGAGTGAAGGTGAGAAGCACAAAGATGCACACACACATACACACACACAATGAAGAGACAAGCAAGACACAATGGAAGGTGGGAAATTAGCTCTATTACTCAAGAACACTATTACAAGTTCAAAATAGCTCTAAGCTCTTCTCTACTCAAACAAGCTAACCTCAAAAATGAGCTCTCTAGCTCTTTTTATAGTTTCTAGACTAGTTTTGATCGGTTTCACATCTAGTGACCGGCATAGTTAAAAAATAGGTCCTAGACGCTATTTGGAAGGGTAAACGATGTCTAAAAATAACGAAAATTGGTACGAGCATTCTACCTAAGCTCCTCAAGCTCGAGGACTCCTCGGCTTGCACAAAATGGAGCTATGAATTAGAAAATGGGATTTTGTCTATATTACATATGTTACAAGAGTGATGAAAATCACTGTTGGATGTTTGAAGAGGTAATAAAAACATAGTTGCTTGAAAAAATGATCCGACTGGCTCTCTGCTCCGTCTTTACATGCTTCCACGTCGTCTGTGCCTCTGACTGCTTCCAACAGTCCCAAAAAGTCAATTGAACATGTTGCTCAACAACCAAACACCCCTATAACTTTAACTCTTTCCATTGAGCTTTCTCAAAATTTAACCTCTACAACTCTTTCTAAAGAGAAGCCTAGAAGAACCCTCGATTTTTCCTCTTATACATCTAAAGATACCCCAAGCACCAATGGAGTATCTATCAAACTTGCTATCTAGGTTGAACATAAGATTTCCTAAATTCCAAGCATTAGTGCATGAAGATGGGGATGATCATGTAAGGAGGTTCATCTCCTTTTGTCAGGAGGAGGATTGCAAAACCATGAAGATGTGATGCTAGTATTGTTTCCATCTACTCTTGATGGACTTGTAGACAAGTGGTATAGTCAACATGCAGATGGGCACTTTGCCACTTGGGAAGCCTCAAAGACCACTTCCTATCAAACACTTCGTCCTAGCAACAAGCTTTGGATCAATTGGATAATTTAAAGCTCTAGCTAGGTGAATCTTTCCACAAACTTTATATGCATGCTAAAGCTCTTATTTCTCACTTATCGCATGGTATAGGTGAATTTTTAGTGAAGGAATGGATTGAGAACGCCATCTCAATGTCTTTTGAAGAGAATCTTCAACAATTTTTAAGGTTAAACGCTACATTGGAGGACTTTTTGGCGGCTGCTTCTCACATCGAAGAGGGAAGAGTGCACTTTGAAGGTGGTAGTCAACCGAACTATGCCACTTTCCTAAACTTAATTGAATAGCTTATGAGGGAATTGGAAGCACTTAAGATGCAATAGAGCCAACGAGAGGAGAAGGTCACTTCGCCACCTACATGCTATAATGATGTCTTAGTAGTGCAAATTTAATGGGAGAGGACTTGCAGAGCACTCAAGAAATCCATAGGCAAGTATGGTGTACAACATGCAAAAATAGTGGCCACTCCAACTTAAATTTTCCAAATCGAGTAACTTGCCAATTTTGTGGCAAAAATGAACATGTGGTTTGCGATTGCTAGTACCTCAAGGGTGTTGGAGATAATCTATGACAAGCCTAAGTATTGGCTTGAGTCCCACAAAGTCATAGAAGAATCTTTAAAATGAAGACAATGTAAAGTTCACTTGTGAACTACCTCTTGTAACATTTGAAGACTTTACTTAATGTAAAAGAGAAAGAATCTTAAGTGGTTGAGTCCACTTGATCAAAAAGGGAAAGAGGAGCCACGAATTCGTGATTTGTGGTAGATAGAGAATCAAATCAATCACTAATTGATTGGAGAGTGATTGAGGGAAGTTAGCCTCCCAAGATCAACTATAAATACATGGTAGTCTTAGTCGTGGTTATGTGAAGACCTCCAAGAGCTGAGCTTTATGCCATATCAAGGTGTGATTACAAGGCACGCATATGTATCAGTAAGTCCATTGTATTGTACAATCAATATACTTTCATTTTCATGATCATTTGAGTTCATATTTCCATGTTCTTGTGAAGTGTACTACTCACTACCATATCTCTCAATTTTCTCAATCAGATTGCAGAGATGGTTTCTCTGAGCTTGGTGCATCATTTTCAGTGATTTAACTTGATAAAGTTAGCTCTATAACTCTACTATATGCTCACCAATTTTCATTTCATTTGGGTGTTTCAATCTTCAGTTATGGTCAGTTGAAGTCAACCCTGTCTCTTCATTTTCACTTCTCGGTCAGGTACCCGACTTTTGTACTCATCTTGTCAGAGCTATTTCTCAGTATGTACTTACTCAAATTCAATTATTTAAAGCTTTTTGGATTCAGCATACTATCTAGTATAAGAATACAAATTTTAATAATCATTGGATTCTTAAATCTTGAGTTATGTTTATTTTTCTACTCACTGGTCTCATTACTGTAGCAGCCTGTGAAAATCAGGATGATGTCATCACTTGTTAAACATCATTCTCAGTGTGTGTTTCATTATTTTTTATGAGATTACTCTTAAATGTTAGCTCTTTAAGTTAACTAGACTTCCCCAAAAGGAATTAAGCTAATTGCTGCTGTGCTCAGATAATTATGCAAAACACTAGACAGGTGTATGAACCACAATAGCAAGTTCTTCACCTCTTAGCTAACTCCAACTTATCTGTTTTGATCTATCTTTTTTAGAGTGATCTTCCAAGGTACATAGGGTGTCTAATACATCCGTTGGCAAGCTAAAAGGGCCCACCATATACTCATGGAGTTCATTTGGCTAGTGTAGATCAAGGATTTTGCAACACCTCTTCATCTTCAAGCACATACCTATCCATCTCTTCACAGTGGTATCAGAGCAAGGTTGGACAACATGGCAGATGGATTTCCTTCATGAATTGACAAATTGGATAGAGGTAATTACTCAGCTTGGTCATTAAGGATGGAAGATTATCTCCAAGGTAGAATTTTATATGGTTATGTGGCTGGAGATGAAGTTATGCTAAGTTTCAGGAACAAAAGTCAACCAACACAAGAAGAGCAAGAAAGATTGAGCACATGGTGCTCCAAGGATGCACTTGCAAGGTCTTATCTCCTCAACTCAATCTGAGATTTTTTGTTGCCTCATATTAGAAGTTGTAAGACATCTTAGGAAGTGTGGCATGCACTTGAAGCTTTCTTCTCTTCAAGTACCAAAGCTAGGAAGCATCAACTATGGCTGGATTTCACAACTCTCAAGAAGGCTCCCAAACAAAATGTGACTAATTTTGTCACAAAGCTCAAGGACATAGCAGATCAGTTGGGAAGCATTGGAGAGGTAATAGATGAAGAGCAAATTGTAAGGCCGGTCATCAATGGCTTGAAGGCAGATGACAAGTGGGAAGCATTCACCACAGCTATGGATTTGTACATGGACATGCATGTACCTGAATTCAATACACTCATTGGACAACTACTTACTCAAGAGGCAAAGCTTATAAAAAATGGAGAAAGCTTTAAAGGTAATCAATCTTCAGTTTTATACACTGATAAAAGCAAGTCCAAAGATAACAAAGGAAAGGCAAAGAAAGTGGATGATGAAGCAGGTACATATCAAGCTAACTATGTAGGTAGAGGAAGACATGGCAGAGGTAGAGGAAGAGGAGGTAGACAAGGTAGGGGGAGATCCCAAGACTCCAACCCATGTTCTATTTGTGGATTAACTAATCATACAACTGAAAATTGCTTTAGGAATTCCAGGAATCGAATAGGCACATGATACAATAGAGGAAGTTATGGCTACTCAAGAGGAAGGTTCAACAATTATCATGGCAACTACAACAACTAGAATCATTCAAACTATCAAGGAGGCTACAAAGGAAGGAGAGACTTCAATAACTACACATAAGACTCAAACAAAGAGGATTCATTATTGATCATGAACATGGCTATGCCATAAGGTAAATCTGATGAGCATGTTTTCTACATAGATTCAGGTTGTTCAAATCATGTGAGGAAATGTGGCACTCCTATCAGATTTAGAAGATCCAAGGAATAAGCATGAGGTAAAAACAGGAGATGATTCAAGATACCTTGTGGAGAAAATAGGCAATGTCAAAGCACCTGATGGAAACATCAACCTACTCAGTAAGGTACTCTATGTCCCTACCATTACAAAGAATTTGATGAGTGTTGGGCAGATAGTAGAGAAAGGGTTGCAAGTCAAGTTCACAAAAGCAGGAGCATTTGTTGAAGATCCAAGTCAAGGATTCAGAAGAATTGCAAAAGGTGAAAAGATAGGTAGATTGTTCACATTTGAATTACAAGACACTAGAAACATTGCTCTCTTTAATTATGGTAGTCAGACACTCACAGAATTGGAAGTATGGCACAAAAGGTTAGCACATATTGGTGAAAGGTCATTAAAGCAAATTTGCAGGGACCAAAGTGTACTTGGACTCCCTAATTTGTCAAAACAACATATGATTTATAAGTGTAGTGCATGTCAATTTGGAAAGTCTCACAGGTTACCATTCATGAAGAAAGGTTATATGCATGGAGATCTCTTGGAGTTGGTTCATACAGATGTATGGGGACCTAGCAAGGAAGCTTCAATATCTGGATCAAGGTATTATGTCTCCTTTATTGATGATTGCAGCAGATGGACTATCCTATTCTTTATGGAACACAAAGATGAAGTTTTTTCATGTTTCAGAAAATATTTGGCTCTTGTGGAGAATCAAACAGGTAAATCACTAAAAAGGCTAAGGTCAGATGCAGGGGGAGAATACTTCTCCCATGAGTTTGATTCTTTTCTTCAAGAAAGATGAATCAAAAGAGAGGTAACTACAAGGTACACTCCTAAGCAAAATGGAGTGGGAGAAACGAGGAATAGGACAATTGTTGAAGCTACAAGGTCCATGTTAAATGAAAAGCATTTACCTAATTATCTATGGGTTGAGGCTGTATCTACAGCCACTTACTTGATCAACAGGTTGCCTTCAAAATCCCTTGATGGGATGACTCCATATGAGGCTTGGAATGGAAGAAGACCTAGCTTAGATCATTGTAACATTTTTGGATGTATTGCTTTTGCTCATGTTCCTTCACAGGTTAGAGGCAAGATGGATCCAAAGGCAGAAAGGTGTCTATTTATTGGATATGACAACAATCAAAAGGGCTACAGGTTATACAACCCTACCAACAAAGGATTCTTGGTAAGCAGAGATGTAGTTTTTGATGAAAACAATTCATGGTATGAAGATCCATGCAGGAAGGTCAATTTACCATATGATCTTGAAGAAGATTTTCCAAAGCTTGGTAGAGAACAACCAAAGATTGAAGAACAAGACACCTCAGAGGATGATGAAGAATCTCAGATGGAAAAGATCAAAGCATGGAAGTCTAAAGGTAAAGCAAAATTGCAAGAACTTGGACATGAGGCAGAATCATCACATCATGGCCTAAGAAGATCTATGAGGGAAAAGAAAAAACCAGAAAGGTATGGGTTTGGCACCTCATTAGTAACTAAACATTCTATCTACATAGCACATGACATAAACCAAGAGGAGCCATCATCCTTTGAAGAGGCCAAAGCAAAATCAAAATGGAAGTATGCAATGAAGGAAGAAATTGAAGCACTTGAGGAAAACAACACTTGGGATTTGGTGCCCAATACTTCATCCATGAAGGTAATAGGCTCAAGATGGGTCTATAAACTCAAGAAGAATTATGATGTTTCCATTAACAGGTATAAGGCAAGGCTTGTAGCAAAAGGCTTTGCACAAACTCAGGGAATTGATTATGAGGAGACCTTCTCTCCTGTGGCAAAGATGCCTACTATTAGGGTTTTGCTTAGTATTGCCTCTTCCAAGAATTGGAAGATACTTCAAGTAGATGTAAAATGCATTCTTGAATGGTTGGATAATAGAAGAGGTATATATGGCACAACCACCTGGTTTTGAGAATCAAGTTTATCCTGATTATGTGTGTAAACTTAACAAAGCATTGTATGGTCTCAAGCAAGCTCCAAGAGCTTGGAATTTCATACTTGTTTCATTCTTGCAGGACAAAGGCTTTCAACCAAGCAAGGCAGATCCTTCACTCTTTATTAAAAAGAGTAATTCTGAGATCATCTACCTATGTGTATATGTAGATGCTATTATATTGATAGGAAATGATGCAGATGGTATGAAGAAGATCAAAGATCAGATGAGAGAAGAGTTCAAGATAAGTGATTTGGGTTCACTTACCTACTTCCTAGGTTTGGAAGTTGTCTACAAAGATCATGGTTTGTTTCTCACTCAAAGAAAGTACATTAAGGACATGTTGGCAAAATTCAAGATGCAAGATTGTAAGATTGCAGGTACTCCAAGGGAGGTCAATCACAAATTGAGCTCACATGAAGGTGAACGCATAGAGGGCATCACATCATATCAAATTCTAGTGGGTAGTCTCAACTATGCCACATTGACAAGAGTAGATATATGTTACAATGTGAGTGTGCTAAGTCAATTTATGCACACACCAGGGAAACCACACATGGATGCTACCAAAAGGATTCTCAAGTATCTCAAAGGAACCATAAATGAAGGACTTTATTATCCTTATGTATCTGATTTAGGTTTGAAGCTATTTTCTGATGCAGACTGGGCTGGCTCCAAGGAAGATAGAAGGAGCACTTCAGGTTATCTTACCTTTGCAGGTTCAAAGCTTATTTCATGGTCATCCAAGAAGCAACCCACAGTTGCGCTCTCTTCTACTGAAGCTGAATATAGAGGTCCTTCCATAGCTACACAAGAAGCTATGTGGATGAAGACATTATTCAAAGATCTTGGATTGGAATCTGGAACTCCAACTATTTTTTGTGACAATATGAGTTCTATTCATTTGGCTGCTAATCCTATTTTTCATGCAAGGGATAAACATATTGAAGTTCATTATCACTATGTATGAGAGAAGGTTCTAAGCAAAGAGATTCAAATATCATATGTGTCCACTCATCAACAATGTGCAGATATTCTAACCAAAGCATTAGATGCTACAAAGCTTTGCAAATTCAAGGCTATGATTGGTTTGCAGGTAATCTTGGAAGATTGAAGACCTCAAGCATACTTGGCTTGAGGGGGAGCTGTTGGAGCAAATTTATGACAAGCCTAAGTATTGGCTTGAGTCCCACAAAGTCATAGAAGAAGCTTGAAAATGAAGACAATGTAAAGTTCACTTGTGAACTACCTCTTGTAACTTTTGAAGACTTTACTTAATGTAAAAGTGAAAGAATCTTAAGTGGTTGAGTCCACTTGATCAAAAAGGGAAAGAGGAGCCACGAATTTGTGATTTGTGGTGGATATAGAATCAAATCAATCACTAATTGATTGGAGAGTGATTGAGGGAAGTTAGCATCCCAAGATCAACTATAAATACATGGTAGTCTTAGTCATGGTTATGTGAAGACCTCCAAGAGCTGAGCTTTTTGCCATATCAAGGTGTGATTACAAGGCACACATATGTATCAGTAATTCCAATGTATTGTACAATCAATATACTTTCATTTTCATGATCATTTGAGTTCATATTTCCATGTTCTTGTGAAGTGTACTACTCATTGCCATAACAGGTGTATGAACCACAATAGCAAGTTCTTCACCTCTGAGCTAACTCCAACTTATCTGTTTTGATCTATCTTTTTGAGAGTGATCTTCCAAGGTACATAGGGTGTCTAATACATCCATTGGAAAGATAAAAGGGACCACCATATACTCCTGGAGTTCATTTGGCTGGTGTAGATCAAGGATTTTGCAACACCTCTTCATCTTCAAGCACATACCTATCCATCTCTTCACAAAGGGTACTCAATAGAGAGGTAATTCGAAAATCCTTGAGACTTTTATGTTAGCATATCAAATTCATACAATAGGTAGGAGAACCATGCAAACCAACCAAGGTGTATTAGGCCACTGATGTGCTATCGAGGGTGCACCTCCCTATCAACATTGCCCCAATGCCAAGGACCATTACACAAGAGACTGTCCCCACAATTGCCCCGCTCCAATTCACATGATAGCAGTCTCTTCACAAGAAGAAGGTATGTCTCCATATTCTTTTGTTGTTTCATCCTTTGGAGCACCTATGATGACTAGAGCTAGGCAAGCATCAATAACTCGTCTAGAAGAACAACAAAGAACCAAGGAGAAAGAAGATGGGAAGAAGGCAAAATTGAGCAAGCATAGGGCCATTGAAGAAGCTTATGAAAGAGCAAGCATGGGGCCATTGAAGAGCAACTCATTGAAAGACCAACCGATTCATCCTTAGGAGCATGCACAAGATGTTGATATTGAAGGAATTTCAATTGAAACTCATCATAATGTCAGTTTATACCAACCCATTAGGATGGATGCAAAGGTAAGAATTTAATTACCTAAGGTTATACAATCTGCCTACTTGAGCCGATCACCAAGTGTAGATGGGTACATGGCAGAATTTCCCTCATCTCCATTGACATACTACCACAGTTCTACGTTGGTTGTTTCTATGAAGAGCAAGGTTTTGATAGGAGTCATAATGGATGGCAAGTTTGGTATTAACTTGATGCCCGACTTCACAATGATTAAGAAATTGGGACTTGGGTAACCTCTTTTCCTCTACGCTTGGGAAGACCATGGCAAAGGCAAGCCAATGCATTAGAAGATTAGGGGAGAAATATGCTATGGATCTCTACAAAGACAAAAAACTAGTTGCAAATACATTTGGAGGAAGGGTGTGACATTGCTAACGTAACTGGGTACACGATGGATACTAGGTAATGCCTTCCTCACCGCATGAAGAAGGTAATCTACTTAATTGGATGATGGGTATCCCAGATTTCTACAATGTGAATGTGAAATAAATGAAGAATTGGATCAAAATGGACCATGTGTAGCCTATGAAATAAAAGTGATTTTTCCACAAAAGAAGCACAACTAGACCTGAATGAGGCAAAAATATGTAATTTACACCTATGAGAAGTGTATGTTTTTCAGCCTCTTGGTTTTGTGTAGAAAAGGCATGAAAACAAAGTGTGCGGGTTAAAAAAGGCATTATGTGGTTTGAAGCAAGCACCACGTGCTTGGTATGATAAGATACATGCTTCCTTGATTGCACATGGTTTTGAGAGCAGTCCAACTGAGAGTGCCTTATATGTTAAGCATGCATATGTTGTGCTTCTGATCACTGTTGTCTATGTTGATGACATGCTGCTCATTGTTTCTAACGAGAAGCATGTTGCTGATTATAAGGTTGATTTGCATGCCTCATTTGAGATGTGAGATTTGGGGCATTTGCATCATTATTTGGGCATTTAGTCTATGCAAGTTGATGGTGGAATAGCTTTGTTTCAAATAAAATATATTGACACATTATTGTAGCATTTTGGCCTTGAAGACTGCAAACCTATTCTCAATCCTATGGAAATAGGTGAGTCTTCATGATGTTGGAGATGCATTTGATGTTCTTCTCTATTAGCAGGCTATTGGATGCTTGATTTACTTATGCATTAATCGGCCAGATATTTAGTTTGCTATCTCACACATGAGCAGGTTTATGCATTGTCGAGGTATCAAGCATTGGAAGGTGGTTAAGCGCATCTTTTTCTACTTGAGTGGTACCCGTCTACTTGGATTATTTTATCCCAAGGGGGCATCACTGCTGCCAGATTTACATGCTTTTTTTTACTCTAACTAGGTTGGTTTATCTAACACTCATGTGTCCTCTAGTGGTTTTGGCTTCATGCTTGGTAGCTTATGCATATCTAGTCTACTATGGCCACTTCTAGCTAAGGCTGAGCATAGGGCAACTTTCACAGCGATTGTCGAGTGTGTGTGGCTCAAATGCCTTATGGCTGATTTGAGTGTCAATAAGTCTTTTGCCACCACCATCTTTGCTGAACATCAAAGTGCATTAGAAGTTACAAGGAACCTTGTGTTCCGTGCTCACACTAAGCACATTGAGGTGCACTATCATTATGTCAAGGAGAGGTTTTCTATTGGAGAGATTAGTTTGGCATATAGGAGAACATTGTAGACCTTTTCACAAAGGCTCTGCCTAGGGAGAAGTTTGGAGCTTTCGACAGATTTGTTGATATATTTTGGTAGTGATGTGTGTGAACACACTAGGACCATAGGGGCATTTCTTTCCCTCTTCAGGAGTTTTTTTCCCCTCGGCTTGTATAAACGCCCATAACCCTAACGGGCTACTTATATTTGTAAATTCTCTTGGTACTACATTCGATATTGTGTGTTGTGCTTCAAGCTTCTTCTTATTCTTCCCTATGCTGTTGTCATGCTTCTGCATATGTCAAACTCCAACAATTCTTCCAATTGCATGGAAACAACCTTGCTTCAATGAGATGAGCACATAGTTTTTTGGAAAGTGGATTAATGCTAATATGTGATGTTGTCTGGTATGAATTTCTATCTTCTAGTGATGATGCAATAAATGATTTTTTGAGTTTTTTTTTACTTGTATGGAGTTTTGGTATGATTTATCTTATAGGAAAATGACCAAAGGACTTCCAATAGCTTAATTGGAGATTGATTCAGTGTCCTTATCAAGGAGACATTGGTTCATTGATAAGGAAGCTTTAGAGGAAGCTCTGGAGTTGGAATCTGAGGAAGAATTTTCAGAACAAGATCAAATAGAGAAGGAATTGAAAGACTTCCTTAGAATAGTGAGCAAGCACATCTCCACTGTCAAGAAAGGAATAAGTATACAATGCTTTGCCAAGAATTCTACAATTTTCAAAGGTTTACAACAACATATAAAAGTTGGAAAGTAGTGGGTGTGCTCAAATTATTGCAAGAACCCATATTTTTCATAGATTTTGACATATGTGAATAGGTCATATCTTCTCTGCAACAACTAAACATAGGTACAAAATCTTATTTTTTCTTCAAAGTAAAGAAGCAAGAAAATGAAGTGGTGGACATCACGATCAAATCAGTACACATCAAGGTTGATCTAAATTTTTATCCAATGGGTACCAAATTAGAGTTTTGTGAAGAAAAATGTAGCTTCTTATGTGGGATAATATAAAGTTCTCGGATTTCAAGGACAAGGCAAATGAGATCTATCTATCAGAATATTTCTCCAATTGCTATGTTTTCCTAGGCTACCAAGATACACCACTTACTCAAAAGATTAAATCTAATAGCACCTAGTACTCCAAGCAAGCATGTGGCTACCTGGATGAAGGAAGTGGAAGAGTTAGAAAAATATAGTTGAATTAGACAAGGAAAGCATATTCATAAAGAATATTACAAAAGAAAAAAAGGAGGAAGGAATCGTTATAGCAACATAGTCTAAGTAGTATGAGGAAGAAGAAAGAGGAGATATTAAAGAAAGTGTGAAATGATACTTTGGAGAAAATAGAAGAAGTTGCAGTAGAAATAGAACAAAGTGTATACACAAAAGAATGTGTGACAGTAAGCAACACAACCATGGAAAAAGCAGCCACATAGGAAATAAAGTTTTGCATTAGGATGGTTGACATAGAAGAGAGAAAAATGGAAGCAAGAGAGAAAGAAGAGAAACTATAGGACATAGTAGAAGAGATTCAAAATGTGTTGGATTACAATTAGGGAGAAGAAACACTTGAGGATATACAGATGACAAAGGTAAACAATTCAGAGTAGGAGAACTCAAAGGAAACACAAGAAGAGGATAAGCAATTGGAAGAAGCTATGATTTACTAATGATGATTAAGAACATGAACAATTATCATAATCAGGAGAAGAGAATGAAAAAGAACAAGAAGAAAAATAGATAGAGTTGAAATATCAAGAGCAACCTTGAGGAATGGAAAGGATCCCTAAAGATATCAGAGGAGTATGTAAGATCATCATGAACAATACTGAAGATTTCAAACATTCAAGTAGAAACATTATCATGTCTGGCATTGTAGCTGAATATGAGCTCATCAAAGGAAGCAAAGTAATAAAAGAGCAAAAGAAGGAAAAAAATAAGTTATCAGAAGAGCTAAAGGATGAACAATAGAAAAGTGAGAAGTATTTGGATAAAGCCATAAAATTAGAGACAAAAGGTGTACAAAGCAAAAACAAAATAAAGTTTTTAGATGAGAAATGCATAAAGAAATTAGAAACTATTAAAAAGATGGAAGAGGATGCGCGGAACCTAGAGTCAAAGAACAATTTTTTGCAAACTTCCTATCAAGTATTATCCAAAGCAAATGAAGAGATCAATAAGATCTTGATGGAGGAAGGACATATAAAGCCAGAGGTACAAAGCTTAGAAAGCCAAAATGCAAAAATGGAAACTTTGAAACAAGAAATGAAACAAATCAAAGAGGAATTAAAGGTTGCAAGAGAATTGGAGAAAGAGGCTAGTATATATGTTACCAATGCAATGAGAGAATACAATAGCGTGAATGAGACAATTGAAAAGAAAAGCCACATGGGAACAACAAAGAGTAGAATTACTTAAGGAGATTGAAACCTAGAAAGCTAAAGCTATTGTACATGCAAAAGAAGTGGCCAGTGAAGATGCGGTTCAAGAAAGACCAAATACTATAGAGATAATATTCTCTCCTGTGCAAGATGTGTATACAGAAGATCAAAGAGCTATGGAGCAGGTGGATGAAGAATGAGATGAATTTATATAGCAACTACTCACAGATAGAGAAGTTAAGATGAGATACATCAGAAAAATGCACAACCAATATGAAGACCAAATAGTACATTTTGCCTTAGAGAATGGAATAGGCATTGATCATCACCACCAAGTGGCAGAATATGGGCTAGGAATACCATTTTCTATGGCATTGGAAAGTTTAAAGAACTATCGAATTGCCAGAGTAGGTGTGCCACCAAATCCATACTTAGAATTTGAAGAGGATTTGAGATATAAAGGAGTTATTTGAAAAATTCAATCCTTCATGGAGAAACAAGTGGTTAGATAAGAACAATGAATGTAGAAAAATCTGGATAAGAGCACCTTCAGAGTTAAAAATAAATCCAACATTTTGTTCAATAGCAAGAGGGAGAGATAGGGCTACTTTCTAGCAGAGATGAAATGAAGGATCTATCCTAGCAAAATGGTTGAACATTCCAATGATTGCAAGACCAAAGAGAGAAGCATGGCCAACCAGGAGATATATGCTAACTACTTCCAAATCAGTCATAGAAAATCTCAAAGAAGACAATGACTCTGCTTGTATATTATTAATTAGGATTTTGGAATATAGATACCTTTATCGACACTAATGTTAGAACCCTAAACTATATCGGATTCAACTCACCCTTAGATGCACTCCTTTTTTATCTGAATGAGACTCCGGATAGAATATGTCTAAAGGCCTACTATAGTAAAGTGGTATTCATGGGCAGTCACTATGTACAAATTTTTGAAGATGCCTTTGACTATGGATTCTTTGAAAGAGAATCAAATTTGTTTGGCAAACTATCATTGGTTATGATAGCCAGGTTAACAATGTATGAAGGTAGTTGCACAAAATACCTCAAGGAGGATGTAATAGATAAGCCTACCATTGATATTCAGTGGAGGAAAATTTTATTTGAGATGGTCAATGACCTTAACATAACACAAAGGAAAAGCCATGACTTGGTGGCGTGAATTTATCAAAGGAAGGAAAGACAATAAACAAGACATCTACAAAGTTTTGTCAAGGATTACAAAAGGAAAGGAGGGGAAGAATGTTAGAAGAACACTTTTTGGACACAAGAATGTTTGTAATATAGAAATTTTGTAACATAGAAAGCTCTAATGGATGTAGAAACAAGGAAGAGCCTTCCTGATGGTTAGATATAATTTATGTAATTTTCTAAGAATTTTTAGAGCTCTCGAGTAGAAATTTAGAGTAGACGTTTAGAGAAACTATTTTCAATGTGAAAGGGGAAAATTGGAAAAGTATATAACTTAAATTGTGAATCATTTTTTGGGATGATCATTTTTACTTTGATGATTAATGAGAACTTGAGAGCTCTTTCCTATCTTCTCTAAATCTCATCATTTAACTTTCATGGTGATTTAGTGATGATTTTCTGAGTTTTATCATGGATTTGTATTGGTGATCAATTTTTCTTTAAGTATTTCATGTTGTTCTAAGTCTATTTCATCATTATGAGTCTCCATAATCTCGCAAAGTGTTGTTCAACTTGATTGTGTGATTCTATCAAAATCATGATTGCCTCATTTCTAGGGTACATTGACAAATATTGGATTCCATTAATGAAGAAGGGGTTGTGGTCTTACTATACTTCTTGGATTGATAATTTAAAGTGTTTAAGGTTATTTTTCCCTTTATACTATAATGCTTGGAGAGGAAAACTCCAAAGTACAATAAACAAATTGCATGGATCTATTGAATTTTTGCATTATATTCTAATCAGATTACAAAGTATGGTGAACATTTTAATTCGAAATTTGTAATATGCCAACAAGCAGCTAGGTTTTGGAAGTATTCTAACTTTAAGATGGTCTCCTCAGTGGTTGTCATTTCTACCATTTTTATTTCAACTCTTTCAAATTGTTCTATGACAATCTCTTCTACCTGTTTTGCCAAGCTGGTCTAGGTAGTTCATACATATCATGAACCTCTTTTGTTGCTAGACACCTTCGTGCTTTCGATGGGTTATTCCTCTTCAAAAGTTTTTTCACCTAGAATTTCCACAGTCTCTTCTGCTTATGATGCTTCTAGGGGGGATGTCGATCTTTCATACTCCTAGAGCTTGGTTTGTAACTCAAGAATTTGTCTATGTAGGTTGACAATTTTGATTGTCATTGTGTTAGGAGGTGTGGGTTCTAGTGCACCTAATGGTGGGATTGAAATCTTTGCAAAGTTTGGTAAGAAAATTTCCATAATATCTTACTAAACCTAAGACTTTGAATATATGTGATAGTTTTAAGGTGTGGCTAATTAAGCATAACTTGGACCTTTTCAAGATCTATGTGAATTCTTTTCTCGTATATAATGTTTCCAAGATATCTGATTACCATTGAAAAGGATTCACACTTAGCTTCTTTTTCATATTGCTTGTTCTCTCTCAAAACGTGGAAAATATTTTCCAAATGCTCTAAATGGGCAGCTATATCTTTACTATAGAAAAGAATGTCATCAAGGAAATCAACTATGAATTTTCCTAAGTAAGGAATTAGGATGTGTTCATTAGAGTCATGAAAGTGGTGAGGGGATTTGCTAGTCCAAAAGGCATGACTAAGAATTCAAAATGCCCTTAGTTTTGAAATTTGTCTTAGGGACATCTTCATATTTGATTCTAATCTCGAAATATGCTTGACAAAGTCCAAGCTTTGAGAATATGTTTGCTCCCTTCAATTGATCAAAAAGATAATCTATTTAGGGAATTGGATATTTATTCTTCATCATAACTTTGTTCAAAGCTTGATAATCGATACACAATCTCATTAATCCATCCTTTTTCTTAACCAAGAGGATCGACGCTACCCAAGGTGATTGGATATGTTGAATAAATCCTTTATTTAGGTATCCTTTCAATTTCCCTTCCACTTCCACTTGTTGGTAATATGAGCCTCACTAGTGGGGTTTACATATAGGCTTAGTATGCATAGGCAAGTCTATAGGATGATTAATGTAGAAGTGGAACTCAGGACCCCTTTCAAGAAGAAGAGTAGGCACGGTTCCCGAGACACCTTCTATGCATGGGAGGTTCTCATTAGGGAAGTATACCCTGTAACATGCCTATGCATAGAGACACTTTGAAAATGAAGAGAACAAGGATGAGAAAATCAAAATATCTTAATGACTTAGAATGGTTCCAACATAATCATAAAATATTAAAGATTACATCAAAATATGACAAGACACACAACCCAAGTGATCACACACTAGCTCCTTGCTGGTACTTTCATGTTCTTAATGTTCGAAGTGGGGTGGACCACAATAATAAATAATAATAGGTTTACAGGATCTTCCAACACATGAACCTTAGCATACACATCTTAATACTAAAAAAGATGATGAGTGAGAGATAGAGAGAGAAAAAACAAGATATTGAAAGTGTATGATAAGCTAGGTCAATGTCAAATTACAATGTGTGAATATTCCAATGTCAAATTAAAATGTGTGAATATGATACAAGTTGACAAGACCTCAATCTAGGAAAAATTAGGAATGAGATATAATAAATTGTTCATAAAGTGCTTAAGAGGTATGAAGAGTGTGTATATGTGCACTTGGAGTGAATAGAAGCAATTGAGAATTGTTTGTACCACAAAACCTAACTGAATAACAAGGCGAATTCCTCCTTGTGTAGCAACAAAGGAAGAATAACATAGTATAGACTTTCTACTCACAAAATTCAGCAAGATGTTGATGGTGGTTGACTACCAGAATCTCCTGCAATAATGTACTAGAAGATAGAGCTCACCTCCTCTAGAAGCTAGTCACCTCTAAACAAGTAATCAATGAGTGTACCACTCATGTAATGCCTAGAGTCTTGTGTTGAGCCTCCAAGCAAGGTATGGGTTCCTCATGTGATTATCTACAATAACCCCATGTGCTTCTTATATAGGCTACCAATTGCTCATGCATATGATTTTCTTAAAAATCATAAGAGCTATGCACAGGTCACCTATCGTATGTGCAAGTAATTGAAAATCTTGCAATTAGTTTTTCTTTAAAAAAAAAGCATGGCAAAAGTGGCTTTTATGTGGATGTGCTACCATCGAGATTTGTTCCCTAGTGATTTGCTTTGGAAACATTTGTTTTAAGCCACTATGCCCACTTTGTCTCATTGTGGAGTATACCAAAGAATACACATGATATGACTATAGGTTTGGACTATGTTGACATTCTTTCCAACAATCCCCCCCTTCATTGCCATAATGGTACAAGGTTCAATAACGTACAAAATTTCCTATGAATTTCTCTTGACAATGCTTTGATAAAAATATATGCAACATTCTTACCTATAGGTATGTAGACTAGCTCAATGTGCTTCTTAGATACATGTTCCTGAATGTAGTGTTAATGCACCTCTATATGTGTTGTCCTAGCATAATGAATAGGGTTCTTTGCACTAGCAATAGCACTCTCATTGTTTACAAATATTTGACTAGTTGAGGAGACTGTGCATGAACTTGAACTAAACTCAAAACTGAATTCATAAGTTATTGAACTTCAAAATATGGGACTAAAAATGTATGACTAAAGTTTGAACTTTAAAATGTATGATTTAACTTTGAACTTCAAAATGTGTGACTGAACTTTGAACTTCAAAATGTGCAATTGAATTGTCTTCACCATTTAAGCTTGCATATGTAAAATTAATGATTTAATTTAGGTACCCAACAAGTTTTCTTGCTTTGCATGACTTTTTTTTCTCTTTTTTGCTATCTATAAACCTTCAACTACACCTTAATCATTCCTTTCCATAACTTTATTAGAATGTTTTAAGCCAATTATATTCTTCAAGTTTCTGAGCTTAAAATTATTTGAATGAGTTGACTCAATTAAAGTGACTAAACTTATTGAACTGTCTAAACTTATTGAAGTGTCTGAAATTGATTGAATTGGTGAATTGATTACTTATATGAGCATTCTTAGAAAAAATTCTTTTTTGATAGAGATACTTGAACTCCAACCAAGCATGACAAGAGGTTTTGCATGACTTGATTTGGGGTATAATATGCCTATTCACTATCAAAACAATCTATGAAATTGCTAGAGCATCCTTTGAATCCCATCTAGATTGTTCTTTTGTAGAAAATAATATGATAATAGTAACACTGACTCCTGATGATGAAGTGGTTCCTTCTTCTTCACTAACCTCCTGTTGAGCAAAAATAGGAATAGTAGATCTTTTAGAAGATGAAGCAACATGGTAAGCTAGGATGCTCAACTACAATATCTTATATTCCAATGTCAAATTACAATGTGTGAATATGATACAAACTGACAAGATCAGAATCTAGGCAGAAAAAGGAACTAGATAAAAGAAATTATTCATAAAGTGTCTAAGAGGTATGAAGAGTGTGTGTATGTGCACTTGGAGTCAATAGAAACAGTTGAGAACTATTTGTACAGCGAACCCTAACTAAATAACAAGGTAGATTCCTCCTTGTGTAGCAACAAAGGAAGAATAATAGAATATAAACTTTTTACTCACATAATTCAGCAAGATGCTGATGGTGGCTGAGTGACAAAATCTCCTCCAATATTGCACCAAAATATAGAGCACACCTCCTCTAGAATTTAGTCAAATCTAGATAAGTGATCAATCAGTGTACTACTCATGTAATGTCCAAAGTCTTGCATTGAGCCTCTAGACAAGGTATGAGTTCCTCATGTGATGATTTGCAATGGTCCCATGTGCTTTTTATATAGGCCACCAAATGCTCATGTTTATGCTTTTCTTAAAAAGCATAAAACCTATCATAAAATCACCTAATGCATGTGCAAGTACATGAAAAAGCATGCAATTAGTTTGTTGTAAGATAAAAAGAATGGCAAAAGTTATTCCTATTAGAATTGTATCCCTAATGGTTTGCTTTGGAAACATTTCTTATAAGCCACTATGCACACATCATCTCCTTGTGGAGTGTACCAAAGAATACACATAATATGGTTGCATGTTTGGACTATCTTGATATTGTTTCAAATAGCATGCCCTTAAGCTTACCTACTACGCCCTCTTACTAGTTAGGTTCCCTTTCCACTCACAACACAACAGCTAGCAATCATCAGTGTGATCGATTCCAAGGGTGCAACAACAATCACACTTCATAGACTCTACATGACTTCAAATAGCACTAACTCAAGAACACATGAAGATTATTCAGAAAATCCCAATGAACATTACAAAGTAGGCTAATAGGCCTTCAAAAAACAACATTGTATTGACAAAACATAGGTAGAACACTTGCCAAACACACATAGCAAGGTAGCCTAGGTAATTTTCACACACTAAGTACACAAGCTAAAAAGATATGACAAGAGAATGAGTATTGTCACGAAGTACTAGAGCTCTTCTACATATTTGCCACAAAGCAAATTAACAAGTGATAAACATTACAACAATGGTCTACAAGATCGTAGTCATAGTCCAAATGAGAGTTCCACAACTACTTACATAGACTCCAAAGGGCCAAGATGAGTGGCCTTGCCAATTATGATGATTAAATTTTGGCATGAATGCCACACTTCAAAATGATGTGACTGGTGACCTAACACAAGGCGACCACTTGTAGAGAGGAGTTATTTTTGGTAGGTCACCAATCCACCTTTAGGCCTTCTTTTGAGTGTTCATGACATCCACATGGCTTTGTGGTGGCTCCATTTTTAATACCTAATGCTTTTACATCTTTTGACTAATCTTGGAAGAAATCAATTTTTATCTTGCACCGTGTCAAATGCCTAGATATGAGTGGTCACATAGATTCCAAAGTCGCTTTGTTTTGGTCATGTATGGTGATGAAGTCTCCTCATTCAGAATAAATTCTTTTTGGGTGATTCTTTTAAGAGTTTCCTTCAAATGATCTAGAGAGAAAATTGGGTCACCTTTCCATGGAAGCTCTAAAAATGGCTTTGTTCATCCTTGATTTTGAGGTGCCAATAGTAGGAGTTAGAGCCACCTCAATTTTTATCATGGAGTTAGTGTCGGCCTTGAGTTCTCCTTAATGAACTTGGTGTGGTCACCTTGCCTTACGTGCTATGCAATGGCCATGTTGTGAGAGAGAAAGGGCACCCTAATGGGGGTCACCCTATTCCATTATGTAAAAGATCACTTGCAAGAGGAGATGCAGGCACTCCAATTAAGTCACCTTATTATACCACAATGTAGAAGGGATTGAAGTTGCATTTTGTGAATATGTGGTTTACCGAGTTTATGGGGGATGAGAGGATTTGGTGCCTTAATTGATGAGAAATGTTCTAGTGTCACCCCAACTCAATGGACCTGGGTAAATGTGGTCCCTAGTCACCATGGATTGTGAAGCAAGGAAAGGGGGTGCCTCTTCTATGGTTTCATGCATGATCAAGGCACCATGTTGCTTAGTTTGGACTCCATTCCAAGCATTGAGAACATGGGTGCAAGGTCACCTTAAGCAGGCTCATTCCAAGCAATGAGAATGGTAGGTGCAAGGTCGTCTTTATTGGGCCATGAAACAAGGTATATAGTGAATGAATTTCATCCTTCAATTGAAGTATGCCTTCACCCTAGAAATGTTAATCAAAGGCATCTTCTCATCCTTCAATTCTTCCAGTTGTACTGCCCCTTGATGTAAAATCTTCATCACTTTATAAGGTCTTGCCCACTTGAGTGCCAGTTTAGTAGATACTAGTGGGACTTAGTGTACCAAGACCAAGGATCCTTCCTTTACTTCATTAACCCTTAGATACTTTTTGTGAACTTATTTTTTCTCCTCTTGCTTTATCTGCAACCTCCTCATTGTCGCTTCCCTTCATTCTTCCAATGTTGCTAGCCTTCTAATGTGAGGGTCAGCTATGATAGATTTTACTTCCATATCTTTTTCAATGGTGAATTCAATGGGATCAAGTGCCTCCTTATTCTATACCAATAGAAAGAGACTCTCATCAGTGGTACCCCTTCTTATCATATGAAATGCCCAAATTGCTCCAATCAAGGCCCATGGCCAAGAGCTATTGTGATCAAAAGAAAGTTTGTGCAATAGCTAGATCAAAATTTTGTTGAAGCTTTTTGTTTGCCCATCTACTCTAGGATAATAAGAACATGAATGTTTTTGGTATATCTTTTACCTATCAAAAAATTATTACAACATGTGATTCACAAAATTGAGTGCCTTTATCACTAATGCCCTCTAGCAGGCATCCAAATCATGACAAAATCTATTTATATATGATCTTGGCCACTGTCAATCAGTACAATCTAAAGTAGCCTTAGCCTCTACCCATTTTGTTAAATATCATGTACCCATCAAAATATACCTTTTATTACAGAGTTGACCCAATGGATTGATGGGTTGAATGAAATTGAGACCCCAATGCTCAAAAGATTTCCACCTAGTTGAAATCATCAAGGCGTGGATATTTAGGTTTGTTGGATGAAGAGGACACCTTTGATATATGTCACATTCTTTGGCATATATGGTGGCATCCTTGTAGATATAAGGCCATCATACGCTTTACGGAGGATTTTGTGTGCAAAGTCCTCCCCTTTGAGATGTCCTTCATTGTGCGTAACTTCTAGCAAAACGTGTACTTCCTCCAGATAAACACATTTTCGTAGAACTCCATCTCCATGTTGATATATTTAGGTAGTGATGTGTGTGAACACTCTAGGACTTTCTGGGCACTTTTTTCCCTCTTTAGAAGGTTTTTTTCCTCCGGCTTGTATATAGCCTATTGCCCTAATGTGCTACTTATCTTTGTGCATTCTCTAGTAATGCATTCAGTATTGTATATTGTGCTCCAAGCTTCTTCTTTTTCCTTGTGTTGTTCACGTGCTTCCGTAGATGTCTAACTCCAACAATTGGTATCAGAGCAGGTTTCCGCTTCATTTAGGGTGTCATCCACACCTCTCCCATTGTAGTCTTAGAATCGCACGAATTTTGGTGAGCATACTCTGGGTGTTCTTGAATCAAAACTACTTCGCTTTTTCGTGCTAAAATTGCGAGCTGAGCTCATTTCGACCTCCGAATGCACTATCGCAGCTCTTGTGTAGGCTATTTCTTCTTTTTGTGCCAAAGATATATACCAGTTTTGGTTCACCAGTATAAGCATCTCAAAGTCTGCTACAGGTCTAGCAGAATTCATCTGGGCAATTCTGCTCAACTTTTTGAGAGATAGTCAATTTTTTGCATCAAGGTATTTAGTCACCAGCCATGGCTGAAAGTAGTGATGTATTTCGTATGTTGGTTGTTGAGGATAAGTTGGATGGTACCAACTACTCGTTGTGGGCCTATATGATGTGACATGTATTGGTTGCAAAAGGACTGTGGAACATTTTGTAGGCTGTTAAAAAACATCATATCACGCCTGCAACTGTTACAACTACAGGTACTGAAGTTGATGCAAAAGGTGTCGAAGATGATGATATTCTGCATATTCCTATTCGTAATGTGGTTTTTGTTGCACCTATTGTAGATCAAATCTGTTGGGATGGCAGATATGCCTAGGCACATGCATTGATAGCTTTGTCTGTCAAACGTGCCATTATTCATCACATTTGCTCTTGTAGAATAGTTAAGGATGCTTGCGATAAACTTACCACATTGTACCAAGCTAGGAATGAGGTTCGTGTTGCTTACCTCCCAAAATAGTTGGAGAGTGATCACACGAATGAAGGTGATTCTATGGACAATTTTCTAACAAAGATCAAAGACTTAAAGGAATAGTTGATTTCTATTGATGAGGTTATACCAGATAGCTCACTTGTGCAGACTGTTCTAAATGATCTTCCTGATTCATATCAGAGTTTTGCTTCTACTCTTCAATTGATGATGAAAGGCAATCCAAATGCCTTGTCATTTGAGGAGTTACTCTCTGTTCTATTGCAGGAAGATCAGTCTAGGCAGAACAGGTCCATTATGCATGTTGAGATCAAGCTTTTCTGGCTAGTTAGAAGGCCAAAGGAAAATGGATCTCTTCAACTAGTGAGCAAAAATCTACTAATTCTGCATAGTCAAAGAGGGAAGACAAAGATGAAAAGAAATCAGAAAAGCAAAAATTGTTTTGCAAGTATTGTAAAGGAAATGATCATATCATAAAGAACTGTCCAAAACTGGCTACTACAGAGGCAAAGAAGAAAGAGGCTGGAATGGTTGTTGCAGAAGCCTCTACACCAAAAACAGAGTCTGCTAATCTTGTGTAGGAAGAAGAATGGGCGTTTACTACTGTTTGTAGTTTTGACCCATCTTCTCATGAGCATTGCATGTCTGTAGTAGACTCAGATGTTTGATACTTTGACAGTGGGGCAACCAAACATATTACCTCACAGCGTAGTTTCTTCTCTTCACTCTAGCCTACTCCCAAAGGGAATACTGTTACATGCACCAACAACTCCTCTTATCCTGTTATGGGAGTTGGTAAGATCATTTTGACTATTGCTGATGGTAGTTCTTTCACTTTGTCAAATGCTTTGTTTGTGCAAGGGATCAAGAAAAATCTGTTATCAATTTGTGCATTAGCCAAGATTGTCTTGGTTGTGAAATTTGTTGATGACAAATGTACAGTTCATGTCTGTCAAATAGCGACGTGATTATTGCTTCTGGCATTTTATGTCGTGGACTGTATAAGCTCATAGACTATGAAAGATCTGTAAAGGATTTGGCATGTGCAGTACATGATTCTCAGGCTATGTCAAATGCAAATCTTTATAGTATTTCATCATACCAATCAATTTGAGATGTCACAAGAAAAATGTTGCTATCTACAAGCTCATTATTAATACCCATTGGGCTCTCACTCTTAGCTGTTCTTGATACTTGGTCTGTCATGTAATGCTCCCTACCTAGTTTGATGTTAATTGCATAATCATATTCCTAACAAAGTAGTAGTCACTACCAAATCCTTCTAGCTACTCTAAGCTTATTGATTAAATATTTTAATGGTTGATGGCTTGAGATGGAAATAAAATGTATGCCAAGAAGATAATGCCGAAAATTTTGATTTCCAAATACAATAGCCAAACCTTCTCTTTCTATTGTACTATAATTTCTTTCCACCTTTGTAAGTAGTCTATTTGCATAAGCAATAGGTTGGTCCACCATATCACCAGATGGTTGTGCCAAAAATATTGCAATTGCATGAAGATTTGCATTTGTATGCACATGGAACTCAAGTGACCAATTAGGAATAGTTCAAAGTGGCACAGTACATAACCTTAGCTTTAGATCACTAAATCTACTTTAGAACTCCAGGAGAAGGGTATCTTCTTGCTTGTAAGCCTTGAAAAGGGTCTAGCTATTTGTGAGTACATTTGAATAAATCTCTTGTCATGTCCTACATGGCCTAAAAAGTTTTGCACTTCCTTGGGAGTTCATGGAATGGGCATGGATAAGATGGTAGCTACATTATCTAGATCAACAATTATTCGTTTTGCATAAACTATGTGGCCAAGGAGAGTACCTTTGGCGACAAAAAATGTCATTTAGTATGTTTCAATTTCAAACCTATCTTGGTGCACTATTCAAATATTTCCTTCAAATTTTTCAAATGTTGATGAAGATCTTGGGCCATGGCTCTTTTATTTGCACTTTAGAATATTGAAAAATAATCCATGAAAATGTGGAGAAATGTTATTAGCCATTTATCCAATATTAGATACATTGCCCGATTAAATGATGCAGGTGCATTTTTTAGGCCAAAAGCCATGCACATATAGACATAAGTTCCCCATGGAGTGACAAAGGTAGTTTTCTCTCTATCTTCAAGGTGGATGAGAATTTGATTGTAGCCATAGAGTCCATCAAGGAAACTGTATAGAGTATGTCGAGCCACTTCTTTGAATACCTGCTCTATGAAGGGTTGAGGAAAACCATCTTGAACAGTTACTTTATTTAGGGCACAAAAATCAAAACACACTCTTATCTTTCCACTATTTTTCTTTGGTACCATAACCATAGATGAAAGCCACCTTGAGTGTTCTACAGTAACAATAATACTTGCCTCCTTTATTTATTTGTTTCCACCTTGATTGCCTCTACATATTTTGGATTGAGTCGATATTGTCTAATCCTTATGGGTGAAGCTCCCTCTATCAAGAGGATTTGATGTAGTCCAAGCTCTTTTGGAATACTGCATCCATAAAATTGTTGAATTTGACCTAATTACATAATTTTTCTTGGTATAACAATATGGTGGTGCCTTTTGTCAAAATTAGGCCACTTTGATCAAGTCTCCCAAATGGAGCAACCTACCTCTCGAGAGGTGTCTTACAAAAAAGATACATGTCCAACTTGCTCTACAGAAGGAGTCAACTCTGCTAGAAAAATTGGCCCAATTTGCAAAAGAGAAGACTTCTTGCCCACTTGCCCAATACCAAGTAAGTTTCCCACTTTTGGTGGTCCATCAAAATTTAGTCACCCATTTCTAGGTAAATCATCCAAAATAAGGTGCCTAGTTTCATTAGGCCCACCAAAAATGAGTCACCCCATTTTAATAAATCAACAAAATTTAGGCCCCCAATTTTCCCACTTTGGCTACATGGGTGGTGTCACACAGTCGGGGCACCCTAAAGGAAGTACCCAAATCAAGCCACATGTTGGCCTTTTTCATCTTGTGTACCTCATTTTTTGCAGTCACCCAATTTATCTTCTTAGTCACCATTCATAGATGCAGTTGAAGTATTTTGATGGTGATGCACCACAGTGCGCTCTCCTTTTCGAGAGCTCCATGACGATATGCTTGGAGTAGAAAACCGAGCTCCTGAGGCCGCATGCAGTACTCGCACAGACGCTGTAGAATATGCAGAAAACACAATACACAGGGAGCACGAAGACAGACTTCTTAGGTCTTACAAATGTGGTCAAACTTACAGTCTGTGACTGACCACGCCACTATATGTTTTATTAAAGAACATATACAAAGAAGTTTCCGGTGACCATTTGGCCTTTCCCACATGGACACTACCGGTAACAATCTCCCACGAAAGGCCAATATGCCCAGAGTAACTATGGGGGAAAAATAAAGAATGATAAAGAATACCTGATTGTAAGTATACAAACTATACCTCCCACCTGATGGGCATGTTACACAGTATACAAGTGACTACGTAAGATCAAGAATCACGTAACCCCCATCAAGTGACAACAGTGTCGAAAGCTATCATGTGGTAGAGCTTTAGTCAAAGCATCTGCAGCATTATCTCGAGTGTGAACCTTCTCAAGAATAATGCTCTCAGTGGCTAAGCAATCTCTAATGAAGTGATACCTCACCTCAATGTGCTTCAAGCAAGACGAGAAAGCCACAATGCTTCCTTACATGCCTCACTTGCTGCAACATACTCTGCTTCTGTGGTGGAAACAATTGTACATTCTTGAAGACGAGATCTCCAAGAGATAGCACCTCCAACAAAATGAAAAATATACCCTGATGTAGACTTACGATTGTCTACACAACCAGCATAGTCAGAATTTGTGTAACCAATAATGGATGCTTTCCCTCTACCTAAGCATAGACACTTGTCCTTAGTGCCACTCAGATATCTCAAAATCATCTTGACCGCTTCCCAATGTTTCTTGCCAGGATTAGACATATATCTGCTCACAACTCCCACTGCAAATGCAATGTCTAGTCTCATAGCTACCATAGCATACATGAGACTACCAACAACAGACTAATAGGGAATTTTGGTCATGAATTCCTTTTCCTCATCTGATTTGGGGCAGTCATCCTTGCTCAATTTCACATATGTGGGTAAAGGTGTACTCAATGCCTTTCCACCCTGCATATTGAACCCGTGAAGTACTTTGGATATGTACTCACTTTGAGACAAGTATATGCATCTTTTACTCCTATCACGAGTAATGCACATGCCAAGAATATGTTTGGCATCCCCCAAATCCTTCATATCAAATGTCTTACTCAACTTCTTTTTGAGAATTGACAAATCATAAGAGGACTTCCCAGCAATTAACATATCATCGACGTAAAGTATCAAGCATATCAAGCTACCATCAGAGCATCTCTTTGTGTAGAGACAATGATCCTCATTGTTCCGAGAATAGCCTTGGGACTTCATAAAAGCATCAAACTTTTGGTAACATTGTGTAGGAGACTGTTTAAGTCCATACAAGCTCTTCTTGAGCTTACAAACTAGACTTTCCTTGCCAGGAACTACATAACCCTCTAGTTGTTCCATATAGATCTCATATGTAAGATCTCCATGCAAGAAAGTTGTTTTCACATCCATTTGGACTAGCTCTAAGCCCTCCATTTCAACGAATCCAAGCAACATGCGCAAAGTAGTCATCTTGACCATTGGAGAGAAGATTTCCTCAAAATCAACACCATCTTGTTGCTTAAAACCCTTTGCAACAAGTCGTGCTTTATATTTTGGAGAAGCACTATCTGATGTGAATTTCATCTTATATACCCATTTACATGGTAAAGCTTTCCTTCCCTTTGGCAAAGGTACTAAGTCCCAAGTACCATTCTTGTGAATAGAATCCAACTCACTCTTCATGGCACGCTCCCACTTGACATGATCCTCTGTCTGCATAGCCTCTTTGTAGCAAGAAGGCTCACCGGCATCTGTTAGCATAACAAAATCTAAACTTGGAACATATCTATCAGGTGGATATGAGACACATGCAAAATGTCTCAATGGTTGCTAAACAGGAACATGTGCAGGCTGATCTGAATGGACATTCTCTTGAACATCCCTATGTGCACCATTTTTATGCATGCTAACCGGAGGACTAGTATCCTCAAACACCACTCTTCTCACTTCAACCTCCTTCATGGGGTGTTTATGCATCTTAGACTCATTAAAAATGACATCACTACTTCTGATCACTGATCGTGTTTTAGGATCCCATAAGTGATATCCAAATGGTCCTTCTCGACCATATCCAAGAAAAATGCATTTCTTTGACTTATGGCCCAACTTTTGTCTAAGATTCTTGGGTACATGAACATATGCTTCACACCCAAAAACTCGAAGATGATCATAATATGGTGGTTTCCCTGTCCATAACTCTTGTGCCACTTTCAGACCTTTGGCAGTACTAGGTGAAAGGTTAATCACATGAACTGTAGTCAATACTGCTTCTACCCAAAAACCTTGTGAGAGGTTTGCATGATGCAACATAGAGACTACTCTATCTTGAATAGTTCTATTCATCCTCTCAGCTACACCATTCTATACTAGGGTATAAGGAGCTCTAAACTCTATACGAATCCCTCTAGACTGACAGAAAAGGCTGAATTCATGTGAGGTATACTCACCCCCATTATTTGAACGTAAAGCCTTAAGCTTAGTTCCTTTTTCAGTCTCAACTGAAGCAAGCCATTTTCTGAAAGTAGGGAATACATCATCCTTTGATTTGATAGGATATACCCAGACTTTTCTAGTAGCATCATCTATGAAAGAGACAAAATAAAGAGAACCACCTAAGGACCTAGTGGGCATAGGACCACACACATCTGTATGAACGAGATCTAAAGGCTGAATTGAAGAGTCAATGTGTGTTCTATGCACATTTCTGGTTTGCTTTCCATATTGACAATGCTCACAAAATGAAAAATCAAAGAAAGATAACACAGGTAAGTAGCCAGAACGAGAAAGATTTTCCATTCCACTACAAGATATATGGCCCAAACGACCATGCAAAATACAAGCCATAGGTTGTTCAGTAACAGCTAACAAGTGTTCTTTCTGTGATACAAATAAAGGATAAAGTGAGCCAACTTTGCTTCCTTTTGCAATAACCATATTGCCCTTTGATATACGAAAGGACTGAGCATAGAAGACCACCTTGTAACCAAGTCATCAAGTTGACCAACTGACATCAAATTGCATGATAACTGAGGTACATGGCGTACATTATGCATAGTAAATTTTGAACCATCAATGAACTACACAACCACATCTCCAATCCCCACAACATCACACTGGTAAGAGTCACCAAGTCTCATGGTACCAAGAGACTTTGCTGCATAATTAGAGAACCATTCTCTATGTGGTGTCACATGGAAAGAAGCACCAGAATCTAGCAGCCAGGTGTGGGAAAGAGAATCAGCCATAAGTGCCTTAGATGGCACAGTACTATCAAGTGTCAACACATCAGCATCATCAGAAATAGCATTAATTTCTTCAATCTTCATAGTCGAAGTAGATGGTGCAGGTAATTGTTTAACATGCCCTTCAACATTCTGTCCTTTACCTTTAGCATTCTTTACTACATAACAGTCTTTCTTCATGTGTCCTTTCTTATGACAATAATGGCATTTGATATCCCTCTTCGTTGATTTACTTCTACTCTTATTCTGTTGACCATTCTTTTCCTTGTTCTTGCTCCTGCCATGTTGCTGATTCTTTCCTTGGTAAGAATCACGAACATTATATGCATCTCCACTCGGAGTGCCAACCATAGATTTTTTACGAATCTCCTCACTCAAGAGTGCTCCACATATGTCATCATAGACGAGTTTACCACCAGGTGCACTGTTGCTAATAGTTGTGCAAAACGTATCCCATGATGATGGCAGGGTGCATAACAGCAATACTGCTTTCATTTCATTATCCATATCCATTTTCTGAGCCTTTAACTGGGAGAATATAGCATCAAACTCATTTAGATGAGCAGCAACACTATCTATGTCCTTCATATGAAGGTCATATAATTTTCTCATCAGATACACTTTATTTGATGCCGTGTCTTTTTCATATGTATTGCATAACTTCTTCCAAAGCTCCTCTGCACTTTCGTAGTCTAATACTGTAAAGTAAACATTATCTGCCAGGTGCAAGCGAATGGTAGACCTAGCCATTTCATCTAACTCATCCCAATCATCTTCATCCATGTCAGCAGGCTTCTTTGAAATCCCATTTACTCGCTTCCATTGCCTCCTTTGAATCAGCACATCTTTAATCTCATTCTTCCATAGACCAAAGTTTGTGCCATCAAATTTTCGGATCTCAAAATGGTCTTTGCCTTGCAAGTTATAGCTCCTCCTCGGAACACTAGCACTAGACCTTGATCCACTGGATGTGTCTGAGACCTCTGATGCCATGATGGTAGAGAACTGAATAGAATGATAATGGAGCTAGAAGAGTCTAAACACCAACAAATAAGTGTATCAAGGAGTAAATCGACCACTGTAAAGCTGAATAAACTAAAGGCTGAATACACAGCTCAAAAAACTAGCCAATAACACCTGCAAGTTTGGGTCAACGCTGATGTTTTAGGCTTAAAAAACCTGCATAAATTTGCCGTGACTGCTCCCATCAAACTGAAAACCTCTCGAGAAATCTGTAGTTTTACGAGTGTGGCTGAAAATACAGCCCCAAAGGTTGATAGTTATTGTTTGAGAAGTACAAAGAACACTCTTCTTGATGTTCTTGGACCTGTGTGAAGAGAACTATGTGCGAAAGTACTCCAAAATGGCTCCAAAAACACCCCAAATTTGCTTTAGAAATAGGCTTTGAAAGCAAAAAATGAAGCTTTGAGGGACCAAAACTTGTTCAAGGTAATGTCAACCTTAGTCTTTCCCCTTCTTCAGACACCACAATAGTGTAGCTTAGTGGCAAGAGATTGCCACGGTTAAGCAAGCTCTGGGGGGAATAGTACTGGGATGGGTGACCTCCCGGGAAGTACCAGGAACCTCTATATTCCTTGATCGTTGAGGTCCTCCCTCGCGTGCAGCCAATGGCGCCAACGGTGACTTCGGTGACTCGGTGACAAGGTATGCCAAGGTCTATATATATAATGATGAGGGGATCAAAAAATTCTTCAGATATGTCTTCCCCTCCCAATTCTTGTTACTAATGTGAAAAGACAATTCTTGTTACTAATGTGAAAAGAGCTTCTTCTCCATGTGCATGGGTCTGAACCTCTTGTGCCTAGTGAATGCACAATTTTTTAAATGTAGCCCTACACATGCATACTTTGGTCATAAATCCTTCTATATGGTGCAAAAATGAGGTCTTAAGCAATGTACTTATGTGGTTTTATGATGATGATGTTTCACTTTGATTGTTCATATTTTTCTTTTGTTTTTGAATTGTATTTTCTATTTGCTCTATTGATTTTCTTCTCTGGTACTAGCTTGATTTGTTTTTTGTTTTTCACATTGTTTTATTGTCCTACTTTTATGTGTATTTGATGAAGTTTCTTGATTATCTTTTGTTGTTAGTTGTTTTGGCCTCCAAATCTACTTTATACTTGTGTTTTGATATTTGAATCTTTCCTTGGGTCTCAATATTTGTTTCGTCTTCTTCTTGCTATGATTCAAGGATTGTACAGTCAACTTTTTCTTCGATTTTGATTTATATTCCCTTGATGTATCAAAGTGATCTTGTAATGATTCCCTCTTCATCGTTTGCTCTAGATCTATTAAATTTTCTTCTAATGGAAATTGGAAAGTTTCCATCTCCAAATTGTGCATGCCCTCTTCTAGTTCCTACGCATTGTCACTTACAAAAAAGACTCTCATTTTTTTATCTTTAATGTTTATACTAACCACATGCTTATCAAAATCAATGGACACTTTGTTCTATTTCATTCGAGACTAACCTAATATTAAATTTTTAGGCATCAATACATCAGGCCATTCTTCACATTCAACTATAGATTCTTCCTCTCCTATTTTAAGAATAATTTTTTGTGTTGATAGTGTTGGAAATATCTATCCATACATTGTTCTAATCAATGGTTTACTCTCTTTTTTTTCTCTTTTGAAGCTAATTGAGTATTTTTTAACTAATTAGGTCTACTAGGGAACTTGTGTCCAATAAAACCCTGATTCTAGTTACTTTATATGGCATAGCAATTAGTGGCAAATGTTTCTTGTTTATCTCTGACTTTGTCTCACACACAATTAGTTTTCTTAATTCCTTGTATGTTTAGATTCTTTCTTTTGCTTCTTTTTTAGCTTCTTTTTTAGCTTCTTTTTTAGCTTCTTTTCTTATCCATTCCTCTTCTTGTTTTCTTTTGTGTGTTTGTTGCAACCTTCTCCACTCTTGAATTCTTAAGGGTTTCATATATCTCTTACTTCTGCACCCACTCACATAGTTTGGAATGATTTTTTCATCTAAGTTTTCCATTTATATTGCTCCATTGGGATTAATCCTATGAATTATGTATGGGCCCATGCCATCTATTTTCCAATTTCCTATTATATTTAGTGAGTGTATATGCTAGAACTAGATCTCCTTCTTGTAAATCTTTTTTTGATGTGTATGTCATGATCAGCCTTTTTTCTTTTCTTATCTACATATATACTCATAACTGCTTGCATTTTAGAGGTTCCCAATTGTTCCAACTCCAAAATTCTATCAAATATTTCATGCCGAATCCATTGTAGTTGATTTCCTATTCTCAAAGTAGGTATAAGGCATTCCATAGGTAGTACTACATTTTGTCCATAAACTAAATTGAATGGAGTGGTCCTAATTGAGGTTTTATATGCTACTCTATATGCACACAAGAAATGATGTAGTTGCATTCCCAATCTATTCTTTTGGTATTCACTAGTTTAGAAAGCACAGTGCATAACACTTTGTTGGTACTCTTGATGGTGATAACACGCAGATTTCCTATGTGTGATCGTAAATTGATCTGTCAATGTTTCAATCACTTGATTCATGAAATGGGTCCCCCTATCACTTACCAACTCAATTGATAATACATATCTAGTGATAATACACTCATATAGGAACTTTGCAATTGTATGAGCATCATTTTTATTAGTCGCTTTAGCTTCAACCATTTGGTCAAATAGTGTGTTGCCACTAGAATATATTCTACATGGGAGCTTTTAGCTGGCAGATGTATAGGTCCAATGAAATCCAATCCACATTTGCTAAAGAATCTTGCCAATATCAAAGGCCTAAGGGGAATTTCATCTTTCCTTATAGGTGGTTTTGTTCTTTGGTAAATGTCACATCTTTGTGCAAACAATTTTGCATCTACAAATAAAGTAGGTCACCAAAATCTTGAATATATGATTAACTTAGCAGTTATCTAACCTAAGAAGTGACCTTCAGATATACTTGAATGAGCCATTTCTAACATGTCCCAATATTTTTCTTTAGGAACACAAATTCTTAAGTATCCATCCATAACTTTCATGTATAATTATTCTTTAATGAGTACCAAATCCTTACTTAGTTACTACATATTTCTTGTTTTTGTATTCTCTTCTCTTGGATCTTTCAATTTTTTTTGCTTAATTTTTCCACTATATGATTACTCCACTTAGGATTCTCTTGAAACCAAAACAATGTTATGAATTCACTTTGATTATTTATTTGGCATTTTTCACATTGAGCTATGTATAATTCCACATCTTTTTCTTTATTTGGTCAATGAACTCCCATCCTTGTGAGGTTATTTAGTCAAAATATTTGAAGCATGAAAGCATGGATTCCACTATGTGCTTTCTCTAAATAATTACCTTTTTCTTGTTCTATAGCACAATAGTCCAGTACTCCAATGTTGTTCACATGGTACAAATTTCTTGATAAAAGAACAAAGTTTTTGCTTTGCAAAATTAAATGTGTGGAAATCCACTTTGATTTGTTTGATCCAATTGATAGGATTGGTACCAACGAGAATGCCCATCTTGGTATGCTTTCTACATCAAAGAGATATGCATCAGGTAGCTCATCATCAATTAGATGTGATTTTTCTCCAATGAGAATCATTGATAGGTGATCTGCCCTCAAATGGGTTTTTCCTTGTCTAACATAAACTTAAAATTCAGAATCCAGAAGGAGTAAAAACCACCTCACTATTCTTCCTATTTGACAAGGTTGGTTCAGCAAGTATAATAAATCTTGATGATCTACAAAGAATTTGAATTTGTTAGCCAGCATATAATGTCTATATTTTTTTTGCAGCAAACACCATTCATAAGCCCTCTCTTTTAGTTGTAATATAGTTTTTCTTAGCCTGATTCAATTTTCTACTTGCATAGGCAATGGGAAAATCTAATTTTTGTCCTTCTATGGGTTGTGCCAAAACACATCCTAAGGAAAACTTAGAAGCATCTACACGTACATGAAATATCACATCCCATTGTGGTGTTTTTAGTATAGGTGTTGTGACCAAACAAGTTTTTAGGGTTTCAAAAGCTTTGTCACATTCACTGGTCCACTCAAATTTTATGGTTAATGCATAAAGAGGTTTATTCATGTCTACAAACTTGTATACAAATTTCTTATAATCACCACAGTGTCCCATAAATGTTTGTAATTCCTTCATATTTTTTGGCTTTGGCAATCTGACTATGGCTCTAATTTTCTCTTCATCAGTTGATATTCCATTCTTGGAGATTATGTGTCCTAACGTTCTCCCTTGTCCAACAAAAAAGACACATTTGTTTGGCTTAAGACAAACTCTATAAGTTCTACATTTTTAATATATTCTCTAGGTCTTGTTGATATATTTAGGTAGTGATGTGTGTGAACACTCTAGGACTGTCGGAGCACTTTTTTCCCTCTTTAGGAGGTTTTCCCTCAGCTTGTATATATGCCTATTGCCCTTATGGGCTACTTATCTTTGTACATCCTAGTGATCATACATTCAATATTGTGTGTTGTGCTCCAAGCTTCTTCTTCTTCCTTGTGTTGTTCGGGTGGTTCTACAGACGTCTAACTCCAACAATTGGTATCAATGCAGGTCGCCTCTTCATCTAGGGCATTTTCTACACCTCTCCAATTGCAATATCAAAATCGCATGCAATTTGGTAAGCATACTCTGAGCTTGTTTCAACCTCTGAGTGCACTATCACGGCACTTATGCAGGCTATTTCATCTTTTTGTGCCAAAGCTATATACTAGTTTTAGTTCGCTAGTATAAGCATCTTGAAGTCTGTGCCAGGTTTAGTAGAATTTGTCTAGGCACTTCTATTAAACTTTTTGAGATATTGTCAATTTTCTACATTAAGGTACTTTAGTCACCCACCATGGCTGAAAGCAGTGATGTATTTCATATGTTGGTTGTTGAGGATAAGTTGGATGGTACCAACTACCCATTATGGGTTTATATGATGCATCATGTATTCATCGCAAAAGGACTATGGAATATTGTGCAGGGTGTTAAAAGATGTCCCGTTACACCTCTGAATACAGGTACTGCAAATACAGGTGTTGGAGCTGATGGAGATGGTGTCCCAGATGATGATATTCTACATATTCATGTCCGTGCTATTGTTTTTGTTGCACCTACTACATAGCAAATTCATTGGGATGGCAAAGATGCTCAAGCAAAGATACCTTTTTCTAACAACATGCCATTAGTCCTCACATTTGCTCTTGCATAATAGCTAAGGATGCTCGGGATACACTTACCACATTGTACCAAGCTAGGAATGAGGCTCATGTTGTTTACCTACGAAAAAAATTGGAGAGTGAGCACATGAATGAAGGTGATTCTATGGTCAGTTTTCTCACAAGGATCAAGGATTTGAAAGAACAATTGATTTTTGATGATGAAGTTATACTAGATAGCTCACTTGTTTAGACCGTCTTGAATGGTCTTCTTGACTCATATCAGAGTTTTGCTTCTACTCTTCATTTGATGATGAAAGGCAATCCAAATGCCTTTTCGTTTGAGGAATTAGTCTCTGTTCTATTGCAAGAAGACCAATCTATGCAAAACAAATCTATTATGTGTATTGCAGATCAAGCTTTTCTGGCTAGTCAAAAGGGCAAAGGTAAATGGAGCTCTTCTACTAGTAAGCAAAAATCTGCAAATGTTGCACATTCGAGAAGGAAGACAAAGATGAGAAGAAATCATAAAAGCAAAAATTGTTTTACAAATATTGTAAAGCAAATGATCATGTCATCAAGAGCTGTCCAAAACTGGCTGATAAAGAGGCAAAGAAGAAAGAGGTCGAAATGGTTGTTGCAGAGGCCTCTAGACTGAAAACAAAGTCTGCTAATCTCCTGTAAGAAGAAGAATGGGCGCTTACTGCTGTTTGCAATTTTGACCCATCTTCTCATGAGTAGTGCATGTTTGCAGTAGACTCAGATGTTTGGTACTTTAATAGTGGGGCGACCAAACATATTACTTTGCAATATAGTTTCTTCTCTTCACTTGAGCCTGCCCCTATAGGGAATACTGTTACATGCACCAAAAACTCCTCCTATCCTATTATGGGAGTTGGTAAGATCATTTTGACTACTACATATGATAGTTCTTTCACTTTGTCAGATGCTTTGTTTGTGCCAGGGATCAAGAAAAATCTGTTATCAGTTTCTGCATTAGCCAAGATTGGCTTGGTTGTGAAATTTATTCATGACATATGTATATTCATGATCTATCAAATGGTGACATCATTATTGCTTCTGGCATTTCATGTCGTGGGTTGTACAAGCTCATAAACTATGAAAGATCTGTAAATGATTTGGCATGTGTAGTACATGATTCTTAGGCTATGTCAGATGCAAAGCTTTGGCATGCACACTTTAGTCATCTGAATTTTGCTAGCTTGCTACACCTATAGAAATCTAAAATGGTGTCCTCTTTGCCCAAACTTGAGGCACCCAAAAAACATGTTTATAAAGGTTGTAGTTTGGGTAAAATGCAACATTCTTCCTTTCCAAAAGATGGTTCAGTTCCGACTAGTCAGAAATTGAAGCTTGTACATAGTGATGTATGTGGCCCTATGCAGACACCTTCTTTTGGGAACTATCTTTACTTCCTGACTTTCATCAATGATTTTTCTATGCATGCATGGGTATATCCATTGAAGGCAAAGTCCGAAGTGTTTATGTGCTTCAAATAGATTCTGGTTTTGGTGAAAATCTATCAGTATGTAAAATGGGCACCCTCCGTTCTGATCAAGGGGGGAAATATATGTCCTCTGACTTTAATGCATTTATGGCTAAACATGGGATAAAACATCAATATACAATGCCATATACACCTCGATAGAATGGCGTTGTTGAACGTAAGCACAAGTCACTCATGGAGATGGCGAGGTGTATGGTTAAGAGTCAGGCTTTACCACATAGTTTCTAGCTTGAGGCTGTCATGTATGCAGCATATGTAGTTAACAGGTGTCCCACTAAAGTGTTGTAGTCTATCACTCCATATGAGGCTTGGCATGGTCACAAGCCATATGTTTCTCATCTACGAGTTTTTGGTTCTTTGGCATATGCATTAGCGCTTGAACAACATCGCAGAAAATTGGATGATAAAGCAATAAAATGTATTTTTGTTGGGTATAGATCTAAGGCAAAGGCTATTGTCTATATCATCCATAGACTAAACGCATTCAAATTAGTTGTGATGTTGTTTTTGTGGAACATTCTATTCAGCCCTTACTTTCATGTACTAAGGAGACATCTATTAGCTCTAAAGACATGTATGATACTTTACCGCCTCTTTTTATAGGTGGACAATCTAGTGTTGGTCCTAATGAGGAAACTTCTCAACCTTTACAGGTTTCATGTGATGATGTAGATCATTCCATTTCTGACGAAAATTTACATGGTGCACTTGTTGATGAGAGAGCTGATATTGAGAAGGAAAAGACTATGCCAAAATGGTTGGTATAGACCTTGTGTGATAGCAAACCTCTATCATATCGTACTCGGTCAGGCTCTCATGATGCCTCCTTTGCATCAGATTGCTATGCTATGGCTCCCTCTAGTCTCTATGATGAGACTGAACTTGTTTCATTTGATGAAGCACAAAGTTGTGAACACTGGATGGCTGCAATGCAATCTAAATATGATGCTATCATGAAAACTAGTACCTGGTCTTTATGTGACTTGCCTCCTAGCAAGAAGGCCATTGGCACTAAGTGGGTATACTAGTTGAAGCATAAACCTGATGGAACAGTTGACATGTATAAAGCTAGGATTGTTGCAAAGGATTATGTGTAGGAAAGAGGCATTGATTTTGATGAAACCTTTCCTCCTACTTGCCGAATGACTAATGTTCGTAGCATTTGTGCACTTGCAACTCATCATGGTTGGAATATACATCATTTGGACATTAAAACAACATTTCTGAATGGTGACTTGCATGAAGAAGTGTACATTTTTCAGCCCCGTGGATTTGTGCAAAAAGGGCATGAAAACCAAGTGTACAGGTTAAAGAAGGCATTATATGCTTTAAAGCAAGCACCGTGTGCTTGGTATGAAAAGATACATGGCTATGTCATTGAACATGGTTTTGAGAATAGTCCAACTGAAAGCACCTTATATGTTAAGTATGCTAATGATGTGCTTCTGATCATTGTGGTGTACGTTGATGACATGCTGCTCACTGCTACTCATGGCATGCATATTGCTGATTTTAAGGCTGATTTGCATGCCTCATTTAAGATGTCTGATTTGGGGCATATGCATCACTCTTTGGGCATTCATTTTATGCAAGTTGATGGTGGAATGGCATTGTGTCAAACAAAATATAATGACACATTATTGCAGCATTTTGGTCTTGAAGACTATAAGCCTATTGCCACTCCTATGGAGATAGGATGCATTTGATGTTGTTCTCTATCAACAGGTTGTTGGATGCTTGATTTACTTATGCATTACTCAGCTAGATATTCAATTTTCCATCTCACAGATGAGTAGGTTTATGCATTGCCCAAGTGTTAAGCATTGGCAGGCGGTTAAGTGCATCTTTCGCTACTTGAGTGGTACCTGGCTACTTGGATTGTTTTATCCCAATGGGGGATCACTATTGCCAGATTTGCATGCTTTTTCTAACAATGATTGGGCTAGTTGCTATGACACTCGTGTGTCCACCACTGGTTTTTGCTTCATGCTTGGTAGCTCATGTATATCTTGGTTGAGCAAAAAGCATCCTATTGTGGCCACTTTCAGTTATGAGGCTGAGAATAGAGAAGTTTTCACATCGACTATTGAGTGTGTGTGGCTTAGATGCCTTATGACTGATTTGGGTGTTGGTTAGTCTTTTGCTACCACCATCTTTAGTGACAGTTAGAGTGCATTGGTATTTGTGAGGAACCGTGTGTTCCATGCTCGCACTAAGCACATTGAGGTGCATTATCATTCTGTCAGGAGAGGTTCTCTGCTAGGGAGATCAGCTTGGCATATGTGCCCACATAGGAGAACATTGCAGACCTTTTCACGAAGGCTCTACTTAGGGAGAACTTTGAAGTTTTTCGCAAAGCTTTGGGCTTACTTCCTTTTGTGGATTGATTCCACATAGCTTGGCACTTCCTTATAAATGAGTGCTAGCTCCTTGTTCACCGCATCACTCTCAAGGGGGGATTTGTTGATATATCTAGGTAGTGATGTGTGTGAACACTGTAGGACCGTCGAGACTCTCTCTTCCCTCTTTAGGAGGTTTTTTCCCCCGCTTGTATATACATATATTGCACTAATGGGCTACTTATCTTTGTACATTCTAGTGGTAATACATTCAGTATTGTGTGTTGTGATCCAAGCTTCTTCTTCTTCCTTGTGTTATTTGAGTGCTTCCGAAGACGTCTAACTCCAACAGGTCTTATAGATTATCTACTCTCTCATTAGAAAAATTGCATAAATGATCCACATAAATGTTGGGAGTTGAACTCACAACCTCCCGGTTAGGAGTGCGATGGGCTAACCACTTGCCCCAAAAGCCATGGTTGAGGATTACTTCCTAATCCTCTCTCTTAAGGTGTGGTTCAACCATCTCCTACTAGGATTATGTGACATTCCTTCTCCCTTAGACTGAGCATTGTCCTCGATGCTCACTTGTGGACCCTTCTAACTCTTGGACCCACTTTCTATGCATGAGTGCTTCCACCAACCTCAAACTTCAGCACATGGACCAAATTTGGACCTATCCCACCCTCCGTGGGTGCCCAAATGCCCATGCACCTTCATCCAAGGCTAGTTTCACACTCACCATGGATAAGTGCTTTTTCCAAGTGCCCACGAATGAGGCACAAACCTTACCTTTCAAATTCTTGAGAAAACAATTGTCCTTCTGAAAACTGGAACTCATTGGACAATGCATCGGGCATCTCAAAATCAAAAGTTTGGTCCAGTGGCTCTGCTTGCCCTGGTTTTAAATGCGGTATTGGAAAAGAGAAAGCTTCCGCACCAATAGTGGTGGGAAGTTCAGCTGCTGTGGTGATAGGTTCTGTGGTTGTGGCTGCTTGGGGTGCGACAGTACTGGTGCTGCCCTCCGGCGTAACTGGTCTTGATAACCGTATACGAATTGGTGGTACCGTGGGAGTGGCTGCTGTTGGTGACTGCTCTGGAGATGGTTGTGGAGAGGGTGATTCTGGGACTTGTAGGCACGGGATAGTACCTCTCATCCGCTTTCCGGCTCTGCCTTTGCTAGACTTTCTAGCCTTCCTCGTGGTCCCTTTGAATGCTTTCAGTTCCTCACTAGTCATGGCACGCTCTATGGGTAAATCATATGCCAAGCACATGTATATGATCCTGGTGAGGGCGCAGCATCCATTGATTACCTTCTTTCGCTCCCATCTATGTTGCGCCAAATAGAGCTGATCAATGATCCAGCTGGCTAGATCAACCGTTTGAGGTCCAGTACATGCTAAGTATAAACCAAACCAGATTCTCTTGTGCGGCATGGTAAAACAATCCTGAGCTGGGAAAGCAAAGTGCTCCATGCATATCCATAATGGCTTAGAGAGCTCAGGCGTTATAGCTGAAATGTCCTCCCACTTAGTTACGTCACCACGTTTCATCTGCTCTGGGACTAGCCGTTCTTTCTCCGTTGGAGTGTGTGTTCCATGTATTTTTAGAGCTGCGCGAATCAAATCTTTAGACAAATAGAACCTTCTAAATGGAGGATCATTTACCAAGGATGGTAACATGAATGTGCCAGGTAGATCCTTGTTCTCTGAAGCCGTTAAGGTAGTTACCAAGTAAAAGCATCTGTAAAAATCAGGTTTAGGCAGAGGGTCACTAAAATACTCTGTAAATCCCGCTCGTGCCCAAACATGCGTTAAATCTTGTGTATTCTGCAGTCCTTCAAATTCTCTTGCAAAGAACTGGTACTTGGTCCATGTGCGAAGATCAAATGCCAAATTGGCCTCAAATATGAAATCAGCGTGTGCTAATGGTCCTGCTAGGCCTTGAAACCAATGAGAGTTACGATGAATCTTCTCGGTGTATCCTCTAGGAGGATCATCGATTGGCATGGGTCCTGGAAAACCTTGAAACTCTGGTGGTTGCACCATAGGATAAGATTCTGCTAGTAATTCTCCAATAGTGGCCATCGGTGCACTGGGGCCAGCCTCTGATGGGCCTGCTTCCGTTTGCATGATGACTGATGATCTAATGGAAAAGATTTGCTACAAAAGATTAACACATTAGTATGGAAATTAATTATGATCCCATTAAGGTGAGACCGCAATCCCTTTCCATAACCGATGTGTAACCCGTGTAGCCAAGTGTCGTGAAGTGATTGATGCAATGATTATTTGCAAAACTAATGCAGGTCTCTAGACACCTACATGGTTCAGATTATGCATACAATTGTTGATGAGCTTTTATTATGCATGATGTGGGGTTTGGGTGTATGAATTTATACAAGGTTTGGTTGAAGGTGAATTATTACTAGGGTGGAGTTTAAACGGGGTGGGAGAATTGTTAGATAAGGGGGTACAACAAGACGTCTGGATACGTTTCGGTATCCATTTCCTAAGAGTCTTTGAGTGTGTGGTGTGTTTCGGCTGAGGGACAAAAAGTGGTATCGGGTTTGGTGGTATTGAAGGATGAAAAGATTTCTGAGGGGTATATATTACATGGCTTGAGGGTTGGGCTATAATACATTGCTTGGGTACCCAAATCTGCATGGGTGTGGATCTATGGATAAGGTATTTCTTGGCGATCCAAATCTGTCGAGTATTGGTACGTGTAGAAGAAGATCGAGGGGACTTCGGATGCTGACTCTACTTCTGTTGAAACTTTGTCCTGCTCTCGTCTGCAGTGTTGCCAATAGCCTGTGGTTGTTGTCCTTTTGGCACCCATATTTGTTTCATGCCACTTGTTCTGTGATGTTGATACTGCTGCTTTCCTTGCCTTGTCTCGTGTTGTCGTCGGTCTGGGTTCCTCTGTTGTGGTTGACTCCTTCGAGGTTGGGTTTGAGAGGTCCATTGGACGCTTTGCTTTGGAAAAGAAGGGAGATCCAACACTTGCGTGACCTGCCCATTAGGAAGTGATTCGTTCTTTATCTTTAATCTAGCCCAGTCCGCAGCAAGTTTGGAAGGATGAGCACCGCAGGGTGTTGTGCTCATTTGGCCGCTGATGCAACCCACCTGACCGCTGATTGTGTTCATCTGCCCTAGCGGTTGGGTAGCTGCCCCTTCTAGTTTGCAGGAAGCCCCAGGGAAGATCTTCTGTCGTCCTTCTGATTGACAATTGTCCCTAGCCAAGCCCGAGTGGGTTGGAGTAGATGTAACGTGACTGGTCTGACCCAAGGTCTTCCGGTCTTCCGTCGCATGCGTTTCATAGGGTCTAGGGTTACAAACCTCAGTCGGAATGCCGTTAGGGAAGTCAAGCGGTATCACTCGCTTCTGTTCTAAGGTTCCAATCTGTAAGGAGCCTTGTCTAAGATTGAGGTCCACTCAGTGATCGTATAGCCAATCTTGGCCAAGGATTAGGGGTTCTATCAGGTCGTCATCATGGCACACTAGTAGCTTCGCTGTCATGGTCACATCCTCAATGAGGATAGGAAGGTCCACCTCACCCATGCAAGGGGTTTCCATGCCTCCTAGGCCTATGAGGTATGCCTCAATTGGCCGCATTTCTATTCCTGAATCCTTATAGTGGGACCATCTAATCGCACTAATCGCAGCACCTGAGTCAATTAAAGCCCTGAGCTCTTGGCAAGGGCTGCCGTGCTCTAGCCTGACTGTAATGAATGGTCTCCTGTCCACTGTACTAGGATGAGTGTTTGACTTTACTTGACACATGGCCATGGGATATCTGGGTGTAGTTTCCAGATGGTTATAATGTTCTCTCCCTAGTCCTCGTCTTCTTAACTTCATGCGTTTAATGCGTTCTATTGCTTCTGCCTGAGCTTCCGCTCGTATTCTATTTTCTTCCTCCTTACGCTTCTTTGCCAACGTGAGTCGTCTAAGCATATCCTCAGTAAGAGGTTCCTGATATAGCATGACTCTACAGCCACTAATATAATTAGGCATTATATCTCCTTTTAAAGTGGCTAATTGTACTGCTCCACTTGTTGAGAGTCTGTTAATGATCATAGGTCCATAACCTCGCTTTTCTAACTTACGTGCGTGTTGTTTCAGCGTATATACTAGAACTAAATTTCCTTCTTTTAGGCCTTTATCTTTCACATGTGCATCAAAATACGCTTTCTGTCGCTTCTTCGCTGCATATATTCCTGCTGCTGCCTTTAGCCTGGTTTCTCCTAATCGTTCCAAGTCCATTATTCTTGTTGATAATTCATGGCCGGTCCACTGATGTTCTTGTGCAACCGTAAGGGTCGGTATCAAGAAGTCCAAAGGAAGCACAACATTCTGACCAAAAACCATCTGAAAGGGAGTTGCATTGAGTACGGTCTTGTAGGCCACTCGATATGCCCAAACAGCGTGGTGTAACTGTTTGTCCCAATCTGAACGTTTGTTGTTCACGAGTTTCGTCAGTACGTTAGAAAGGATCTTATTAGTGCTTTCAGCCTGACCATTGGCCTGAGGATGATATGGTGCGGATTTCTTGTGAATCACCATAAAATCCTGTAACAAATATTCAATGACTTGGTTTAGAAAGTGAGTGCCTCGATCGCTCACTAACTCTATAGGCAATCCATATCTTGTAAAGACATTTTCAAATAAGAATTTTGCAGTTGTGTGTGCATCATTCTTTTTCGTGGCTTTTGCCTCTACCCATTTCGTAAGATAATCTGTGGCAACAATAATGTATTCCGCATGTGTACCTTTTGCAGGGGGGTTAATGGGTCCTACAAAGTCTATACCCCACTTTGAAAATGCACGTCCGCCCATCATGGGTTTCAATGGCATTTCATCTCTGCGAGTAGGAAACTGAGTTCTTTGGCACACATCGCATCTCTTTACATAGGTATGAGCATCCATGTGAAGAGTGGGCCACCATAATTCTGCAAAGAGGATGGCTTTGATTATCCTATCGGGTCCAAAATGACCTCCTGCAACACCTTGGTGTGCAGTCTCTAGTATGCTCAGATAATCCCTCTCATGAGCACATTGTCGTAGATATCCATCTCGTCCTCTTTTGTATAGGTTATTGCCAATAAGTGAATAGTCGTGAGCTTCCTGCTCTAGACTGCGTTGTCGAGCTAAGGTCATTCCTTGAGGGAATGTGTTCGTCCTCAAGTATGTCACTAATTGTTCGCTCCAGTCGGGTGTGAGAGACACATGATACAATGTAGCATGCTCTACTGGTGGTCTTTCACAACAAACATTGCATTCCTTACACAACTTGTAGACATCTGCTTCCATCGTAGGCCAATATACTCCTAGTCTATGCAGAGTCTGTAATGTTCGATGTTTTGAGTGATGTAGCTTTAATGCACCTATGTGTGCTAATTGCAACGAATTCGCATGTTCTGATTCATCTACACAACAAGCAAGAATCTTTTGATTATCCTGTTTATATATGCTTCCTGCCATTATTTGGTATCTCTGAGACTTGGTAATCTCTCCCTCTTTGATCTTTATCCTAGGATTCTTGGGTCCATATGTCAGAATAGGGACTATAGGCTTAGCCCATTCTGGTGCTATCTCAAGATTAAACAAGTATGCATCTGGTAGATCATCCGCTACTCCTTGAGGAGCTTCTCCCGAGGTTAATCTTGAAAGGTGGTCAGCTCTAAGATGTGTCTTTCCTTTCCTGACTACGACTTCAAAATCATACTCCATGAGTAATAGAAACCAACGTATCAATCGTCCTGTGTTACATGGTTTGTTGACTAAGTACAATAGGGCTTGATGATCTGTAAAGAACTTGAATTTATTGGCCAACAAGTAGTGCCTAAACTTCTTTACTGCGTAGATCATCCCTAATCCTTCTCGTTCCATCGTGGTGTAATTTCTTTCTGCTGCGTTCAATTGTCTGCTAGCGTAAGCTATGGGGAGATCTATGTTACCTTCATTCGTGGGTTGTGCTAACACGCATCCTATGGCGTAATTGGATGCATCCACATGTACATGGAATGGCTTACTCCAATCTGGGGTAGTCAATATAGGTGTTGAGCACAAGCGTCGTTTAAGTTCATTGAATGAATTTTCACATTCATCTGTCCATTCAAAATTGGTTAAAAGAGAGTACAAAGGCTTGGCTATGATTGCATACATGTGTATGAATCTCCTATAATAACCGCAATGGCCCATAAATGCCTGTACCTCTTTCACATTAGTTGGTCTAGGTAATTCTGCAATTACTTTCACCTTTTCTTCATCCGTAGAGATTCCATTTTTTGACACAATGTGTCCTAGAATTTTGCCTTGTCTGACCATGAAAACGCATTTTTCTGGGTTCAAACAAACCTGATATTCTCGACATTTGTCAAATATTTGCCTTAACTCTGGGATATGCGTCTGTCTTACATTTGAATGAGCACATAAGTCATCGACATAAACTTCCAAGCTCTTGCGTAAGAATTCCTTAAAAACATGACACATGAGTCGCTGGAAAGTGGCGGGTGCATTTGTTAAGCCAAATGGCATTACACGAAATGCAAATATGCCCCATTCAGTGGCAAATGCCATCTTGTGTTGATCTTCTGGAGCAATGGCTACTTGATTATAACCTGAGAATCCATCAAGAAAGCTGTAAACTTCCTTGCCCGCAACTCTTTCTAATAGATGTTCTGTGATAGGAAGAGGATAATTGTCTCTAATCGTGGCAGCATTAACTTTTTTAAGGTTAATACACACACGCAATTTTCCATTCTTCTTGGGCACAACCACAATGGGAGATACCCATTCGGTATGCTCAATTTCGTAAATGAATCCTGCTTCTATCAAGCGATCTATCTCCTCTTTAATCTTCGCAGCGTAGTTATCATTGTACGTGTACAGTTTCTGTTTTGTCGGTTTTGCATCTGGAGTCATAGGGATTCTATGAGAACATATATATGGATCTACTCCTTTCAAATCTTTGTAACTCCACGCAAAAACATCTCTATATTCACGCAATAGGGCAACTAATTCTTCTTCTTCTTCCTTCGTCAAATCATGCCCTATGTATGTACATTTTTCTTCTTCTCCTTCTATGGCTAATATTACTTTCTTAGTTTTCTCTCGGTTATCATATACTTGTCCGTCATTCGCTTTTCTATTAGGCATTCGTACCATAATTCTTCTATCTTCGATTTCATATTTCTTGAAATTCTCGGGTACCTCAAACAAAGATTCTTCTTTTCCTGACATGGTTTCTTTCTTCTTTCTTTTCTTGCCTTCACTCTTGGTAGTCACTTCCGTGGCTAACCTTACCTCATTCGTAATTTCCTCGTGTCTCTGAGGGTGAGTCTCTACTTCGTAGAAATATTCTTCCTCTGATGCAAAGGGTGGGTCCATGATAATTGATTCTAAATCAAAATCGCTTGCATCCTCAAATGCATCAGTGTTAGGTTCACACTCTTCTAAAATTGCATCGCACATGATTGGGTCTATCGTGAAAGCTGATATGTCATAGCCATCCTCGTCACAGTGGGGTGTCCATTGTTCTTCATTGATGGCTACATCCATGGTTGCTAGGATTTCTGCCCAACCATGGGGTTCAAACTCTTCGTCAGGGAATACTACAGGTGCATAAGCGGGATCCTGAAGTGTTCGTGGATGTTGTTCTGCACCTAAGGTCCTGGCTTCTAACCTTTCTTCCTCTTGTTTTGCAACTTTACACATCCATAAATGGGTATCCTCATGCAACCAAGAAGGATCTGATTCTAATGAGTGCACGGATTCCGTCTCTACTGGTGTCTTATGGATGGTATTCCATTGTATTGGGGGTACATCTCGATGTGAATAGTCTTTAAGGTTGACTTTGGTAGTCACTCCTAAATGTTGCAAGTACAAAGAATTAGTTCCCCAATCTTGTACAATCTGCAACTGACGCATGAATGATCGTCCCAATATCATCTCATATGCATGATTTTTTGCAAAGTCACAAATGGCAAAAGTATGCTCAAATTCTACACCACAAGTGGTGAGAGATATGCCTTCTAGTAATCCTAATGGTTTTTCTATGTGTCCATCAGCCATTTGTAGCTTCATCCTGGTGGGTCTTAATGCTGGCCTAGCCCAACGTTTCCATAAAGCGGTGGTAGCGATGGCTACTCCGGTTCCTGAATCTAAGATGACTTTCGTGGTGTAGCCCTGATGGGTTATTGGAAGATAAGTGTTACCTTCCTCTCCTTCGCTTACATCTCCTATCTTTTCTACGGGTATCTCCGGTACCTTCTTATGTGATCCTATTTGTGAGGGAGTAGTAGCAAGCTCGGGGAATTGATTTGCTACATGCTTCCACAATTCAGGTTTTACATTTAACAACTCCTCTAGAGTGAGATTACATTGTACTTTAGTGTTCTTGATCACTTCCGTGTTTCTAGGGATTACTGATTCTTCATTCCTCACTATTATCGTGGGTGCTCTCATACTAATAGACTTTGCTTCCCAAGGTCCTGTGAACTGAGGTAATTCTTGTAAAGAATTAGATTCAAATCCTGTGTGTTCACTCTGTTGTTCTTCCTCTACATCATCGTAAATGGAGGGAATGTCTTGGGGAAATTGCTCTTGCAAGTCGTCTATTTCTTGAATAGGAGGATGGGTTCCTTGTTCTTTTCTCCATTTCTCTTCTTGTATTTCTCTCAAAAATTCATGTGAGTACCTATGTATGGAAGACAGGTTGTCTTGACTTTCTGAGTTGGGTACTTGAGACAGGGATGGTGCATTCCTTTCCTGTGTCTCTGGGACAATAGGGTTCCTATGCTGATCCTTTTTCTCTTTGCTTTCAATCAAATATTCTAGTCTCTCCATTAGTCCTTGAAAATGTAATTCAGGTTTTGCCATGTTATTCCAATTAATATATCTAGAGGCTTCAAACAAAGCTTGTGCTAGTTCTACCATCTTCATGCAAAGTTTCGTTCTCTCAATTTCTAGATCAGCTCAAGGGTAGTTTTTGCTCATTTCAGCTACCTGAGGTCCCTCTTTTAATCTAGCCTGATATGCATGAAATATCATGTCTAGATTTTCTGGTATGGGTTCCGCTAAAACTGATCCTGATTTCTGAGCTGGATTCTCTTGATTCAAGTCCTGTGAAGTCAATTCTTGGATTTTGGCTCTAGATTCCTTCAAACTTCCTTCCAACTCACTTATCTTTTTACTCCACTTTCTCTTTATTCTTTCTCTAGAATCTTTCCAAGATTTTGTCTTTTTACTGCTAGATTCTGCAACTTCACTGGTTCCGGCTACTTTCTCTTGATTAAGCTTTTCGTTCTGTAAGAGCGCCTAGGCTCTTGTTATAGCTTGGATCGGCACGTATGTAGGGTTGGATCCATCTACTTTATTTACAATACCTATCACGTTGATCGGTGTCACATTTGAAGCGTTAACTGGATTTTTAGGACAATCTTTGATTATGTGCTCTTTGCCACAATCGGCACAAAAGCCTTGGATGTTATAGTACTGTGACTGTCCTGATATCGGGGGATGTGGACAATCCTTTATGAAATGATCTCCTTGGCACCTAAAGCATGGTCCTCTAGGGCCCTGTGGTCTTTGTTGTCTCAATTGGGGCCGTGAATTTGGGTTTGTGTACATCACATTAGCATAGTCGGGCTCCCAACTAGGTTCCACTGGTGGACTATCATAATGATATGTCTCCACATGTTCTGGTGACTCTGTGTAATATGCGGGTGGACTATCTACATGCGTAGAGTCAAAACTGTTCGAGTTCGGGTCACTTTCTGTGATCAAAGGTGAAGAAGGCACTAAAGCCCTACTTAGGTTCTCTTCTGCAGCAGCGTATTTGACTGAGATGACATTTGCTGGTGGGGGTGGCTGCTGAGCTAAGACAGGTTGAGGTCTCTGTTGAGCCTGGTATGGGTAGTTCTGAGGAGGCCTATAGTAATAAGGCTGAGCATTGTATTGGCCTTGATACCTACCTGGCTGCGGATATGCTTGCGGGTAGTTCTGTCTCACGGTTTGTTTGTTGTACGGGCAATCCTGAGCCGTATGATTTGTGTATCTTCTCTCAATTGTACAATATTGGCCACTAGGGTTGGCTTGTGGTTGTGGTGCATTGGGACACACATTTGCCATATGGTCACCACCACAGGTGTAACAACGCTTGTTCATTAGTACCCTAGGTTTACTAGAAACTCCTAGTTTCTGGGCCACTTTTTGTGCTAGGTCTTCTATCGAGTTAGACAATTTTGTGGATGCTAGAGATGAACAGTCTGAGTCCTTATAGACCTTTGAGAGTTCCAACTCATCTTCTAAGTTGTCCTCAATGTCTATACAAATTCTTACACATTGCTCTAGCATTCTGGGTTCTTTTAGGTACACGTAGGAGCGTAGTTTAGAGCTCAACAAGCCATCTAGAAACAATGACACTTGCTTAGCTTGTGAGGGTAGCTCTTGCATTGGACATCGTTCAACATATTGTCTAAACCTACGTCCTGCCAGTCTTACTGTTTCTTGAGGGGTCTGTTTAAAGCTATGAATCAACGAAGACGTGTCATGTCTAATCCCACTTTTAGAGAATTCCGTGATGAATGACTCTAAAAAGTGATGGATGTCTCTAAATTGCCTTTGTTGCAGAGGTTGGAACCAAGTTAAAGTGGTATTCTTTAACGTTAGTCCAAATGCGTTGTATTGCGTGAACATGTCTTCAACTTGTTCGGCTCTTAGTACTTGCTTGAATTCTGCGACGTGGTCATAGGGATCTCCTGTCCCATCAAAGTAATTCTTCATTGATTTTACTAACTGTGTGGGTCTCAATATTCTTGCATGTTCACGTGGTCTAGGTAGAGGAAAATCATCTCTACCACCTAGTATTCCATGATCTCTTTGTCTATCCGCTCTATTAGTGTCTGTGGTTGTTCTATCTCTCCCTACGGGGTGATTAAAGCTTACTTCCGGTCTCTCTTTATTTCCCTCTCTTTGATTTCCATGGGCTGAGGATGTTCCTGCCCCTTGTTGACTTGTATTCATGTTTGTTCTAGATAGAGGGAATACCAATTCACCTCTCCATGTGTATGTGTTTTTAGCGCGGTCAGGCACCACAAAGACTCTTTCTGAAGGCTCATCCAGGTATACAACCTTTCCAGGTGTATCCGGGTCCTTGAACTCGTATATCGTGATGATACCTACCTCACTAAGTAGTTCTGTCTTGTATCTCCAAAAGGCTTCATCAGTTTCTTTATTTACAAACAACTCTATGCTTCTGTTGTCTTGAGGGATCCATTTTGGGATTAGTACTCGTGTCAGTACAGATTTCCCTCTAGGTGTTCTAGGCTCTTCTAATGGTTCCTTTCCTTGAGATTTTGCTTCCGTCTCTAGTTGAATCACGCCAAAATCGTTGGTATTGTTTGGCTGCGTACTTAAGATGTACATTGTTCCTTCCTTGTCTATGTACGCGTCTCTCTCAAATTTCACCACTGGACGTTCCAATCCAATGGGTTGATCGGGGTTGTGCATTTGCACCACTTGCCTTCGCAAACCATCCTCATAGATGCGAGCACCTAATCGGTTGGTCCGGAGAAACTCTAGTTGCGTTCTATAGGGTCCTTCTGGTTTTTCTAAATAGGCTACATTCGACCCTCCTTCTGGTTTTTCTGTGCTAAATGCCATTTCTGATTCGCTAGTGTCTGAGTTCTCGTAGGGATAACTAGTGTTCAATTGCTGAGCCCACGATCGAGCAGTAGTTCTTACACTTGCCTCTGATGATCTAAGGCTTCGCCGGTCTGACTTACCTATATGTTTGCCCGATCTAAGGTTCATTAATTTTCTTCCTTGCACACTCAGTACACGCTCAGATCGTCAATGATTCTTTGTTATTACTTTCTTGATTCTTTTTAAATTTCTTTCGATTCTTGTCTTAATGTATGCGTCAGGAATTCGACTTTCCGTTATAATTTTGAGTTCTCGTTCCGTCAGACTTAGGTTCTTTCCTTTAGGTTTTCGTGTCACACACCTTTACTTTAGTCTTGAACTTGAAAGAATTAAATATCTTGAACTTGAGGCATTCCTATCGTCGTTAATCCACAACACTACCGTTTAGCCTAAGCTAAGAATTGACTGAGGGGGTTGAGTAATCTTCCAACCTCGAGTCAGCTTTTCTGGTTGCTCTGATGCCCAAGAAGCCGCGCTTCCCAAGCTTTATGCCCTTCACTGCCTTGCCTTGGTTGCCCTTGATTGCCCTTGCTAGACCTGGAAAAATCCAATATTAGACCAATTCACAGTTGGATGATCAAGCACTTGAGTATGTACACCTTTTAAGTCCCTTCCCTTTTGCCCAACTTTTCAATGTTTGCCCCCTGGCTTCCTAGTCCCAAACTAGGTCAACCTCAAAATAGCTTATCTAAAAATAGACGTATTCTTTAAGAAAAAAACAATTGAGGTCACGTAGTACTCGTCAAGAGCTTTCTAATGAGTTATTAAGCTCAAAAAACGGACTTCGGATGAAAAAGTTATGACCGTTCAGGCCCTGGGGGGTAAAAACTGACTCTAGCTCAGTGATGAGTAGCACCTCCTTTAATGTCAATCCGGGAAGACATGAGGATGGTATGAAGACCTCGAGCAAGTGGCAGCCCAAGTGCGTGAGTGAGAAGCACACTAGCATGCACACACATACACACACACGCGCACACACGGCAAGACAAAGAGGGAGAATCAATGGAGTTCTTAGATTACTTTCAAAAGCTCTTACAAGTTTGTTTCAATTACAATCTACCCTCAAAAATGAGCTCTCTAGCTCCTTTTATAGTTTTTGACTAGCTTTGGCCCTGTTCAGACCTAGTGTCCGGCCTAGTTAAAAATTAGGTTCCAGGGCTTATTTGAGGGCTCAAACGATATCTAAAAAATACGAAATTTGGCAGGTAGATACTTCTAAAGCTCCTCAAGCTCAAGGACTCCTTGGCTTGCACAAAATGGAGCTACAAAAAGATGAAATGATATTTACAATGGTGTTTAGTGATGAGAATCACTTTTAATTGGTGTAGAGGTTTTGAAAAATTAAGGTTGCCTTAGTGCTAAATCTGCGTGAATGTTCATAAGTGCTTCTTCCTGAAGAAAATTGTTGGCCTATTTGCCAGATCTTCGTTGACTCCCTTGTCTGCTTGTGCCTTCTCTCCCTTGTCCGCTGCTAACACCCCCCCCTCTCTCGCGTCTGTCGTCCCTGACAGACCCTTGTTGAGAGGGTTTTTGGATGTAGTACTCGACGACGTCCTGCGCTAAATGATGTTCAGCAATTCGCAACCCTTTAGCCAAATCTGTCAGAAGAGCATCCCAGTCTACCGGCCCAGGAACCTCTGGATGTGGCATACGTAGCTTTTCGGAGTGGAGAGCTTGTTCCACTGCAAACAACTGCAAGAGATGGGATGGTCTGGGAATGAATATCTCGGAGTGATATTCCCAGAATCCCGTGACAAACATCTCTTCGAACGTTTGTTTGAAGCAGGCCGGTAGATATTTGATGCGAGCGTGCCATGCATACACCACATTGATCGATGGAGTTGTGCTCATGTCGTATACAAGGTCCTGGTTCCCTTCATTAAATCCTAGTGCTGAGAGATGCGGTTCCTTGACATTTTTGAAGGTCCTGAAGGTGAGCAGCATAAGTTCGAAAATTTTCAGGCACATCTGAGTCATGATATCAGGAACATTCTTGAAACGGACCCCCCAATGTCGGATCGTTGAAATCATATAGCCAATTGTAGGTGCGCCTTTAGGGGGTGCGAAGTACACGTAATTTAGCCACTTCTCACATCCTTTAATCGTCAGCACTATATGTGTGTACTCCGGCCAGGATCTCCTTCGAAACACAGGGCAATAACATGGATTATATTTGATGTACAATGGCATGTTGTTCCATGTTCTTACCATTTCCGGGTAGGTTTCGAGCAGCCGAATTCTCCACGTTGGTTGGCGGATATGTCCTTGCTTGGCACTCTCTGGGATGTCATCGGGTGCAAATTGGGTGGCAGAGGTGGGTTCCCTTGAGGTGAAGCGCTTGATCTCCGCATTATAATCCGCCATTATCACGCAAAAAGGCACATACAGATCATCCGATGGGCCGATCCACCTATGGTGTGAAAGATTCTGAAAATAATCGGATTTTATTACCACCTCTTCCAGTTTTGACATCAATGCGATTTGGACTGCCACCCTGTCATCATGCGTCGTGGCTACTTTCTCTAACTTTTGCATCCATTCCGGTGCCTCAATCTCAATTGTGTCCATTCCCTGTTCTGTGCGCTTACCGCCGGGTGTTGGCATTGGTACATAGGGATCCTCGAATGTTTCTTCTACTTCAATTGGAACCAGATCGTCAGGCTCGGGGTCTACCAGAGGGGAGGGCTGACGCTCATATTGCATAACCTTGCTGCATAATTCCTCAAGTTCGGCCCGGAGTTTAGTGACCTCTTCAGTTGTATCTTCTACGGTTGTGCTCTGGCTGGGTTCTGTCTGTCGGGTGGCCAACTGTCTTCGTAACTCATCTCTCTCTTTTTCTAGAGCGGCATGGGCCTCCATTAGATCTGCATGAGTTTCTAACACCACCTGCATATTCTCAGAGGGAATGGCCTTGAATCGCTCTGGGTCAATTTCCTGTGGGGAACCCTCCATGGCCGCCTCCAGGTTTTCTTTGTTCTGTTTCTGTAATCTTTTATTCTCCTCTAGCGCTGTAGACATATGCTTCCGTGATCTGAGAATGTAGCAGCTCGTCCATGTGTCGTCGTTCTTCATCATCTGCTTGGGGTGGGTTGGCTTCTAATTGTGCGTATTGCTCCTGTAATGTCACGTGCTGCTGTTGTAGTAGCTGCTTCTGCTCTTCAAGATCCTTACATCGTGCTTGGAGATCTTCGTGGCTTCGGAAGAGCCTTGTATGTTGGTTGTCAAGGTGTTGGTAGTGTTGCTGAAGTTGGGACATGCATTGATACATATTATTACATACATTATTAAAAGGAATGGTGGGAGAAATGGTGTTGAATGCAGCGGGGAAGGGAAAGGGAAAGGGAATTGTGGATGCAGTGTTGGAGAAGGGTGAGGGGGGAGGTGGGGGAATGGGAGATTGTGGGTAAATGGGGGGTGGGAGAGGTGCAGATGTGGGTGATACCTCCATGGATTCAAAAGTGGAGGCAGTGATGGGAGTGACTGTGAACATGGGGATTGTGGTGGCGGTGATAGTTGTGAACGTGTATAGAGGTGTGTGTAATTGTGAACTTCTAGGAAGTGTGCTCGGGGTAGTGAGGTGTACCGTGGCTGTAGTTAGACTCGTGTTTTCAGTGGAAGTAGAGTGTGGGGGTTGGCTGATGGTTTGTGTGTTGGTGTGCGTAGTGGTTTCAGAGGTGGTGACAGTGGAGGTTACAGTGGTAGAGGGAGGTGAGTGAGGTGGATGTGGGGGGGAAGGTGGCAAGGGAGGTGATGGGGGTGCACTCGATGTGTGGGCTTCCTCGGTGTCGTGAACTGTGTGTGCTGTGCCAGTGGTTGTGGGGGTGCCTTGTGGTCCTGATCCTAATACATTCATTCGTTTTCCCGTCCGTGGGGGGCGTCTTCCATATCTTCTCTCTGTCCGTCGTGATTGCTCTAGTGCGGTGTGCACCGTTTCCGGTACTCCCAAAGCATCTGATATCATTTCCAGGGTGGCACGGTATTGTTCGTCCACACCTTCCTCCTCCAGAATCTAGTTCATGAGAGCTTTACCTGCAGCTAACGAGAGCCTGTGTTGCTCTTGAACTCGGTTCATTGTATCGTAAAGCTTCTTTAATGCGCTAGTATAGGCGGGGGCACCTTCCAGTACTTGTAGGGCTTCTTGATCATACTCTTGTTCTTCTGCTTCTGATTGTCCACCCTGTGCCTCCTCATGAGCTTCTTCTTCATCGTCCACATTGACTACGTCCGGTTGGCTGGGCTGTGCTTGGTCTGGGCAGTTTGCTGTCCACCTGCTTGCTCTTCTTCAACTTCTGCATTTACAGCATCTATGATTCTTGCAACTTCTTCGTCCGTTAGATCCTCCAGAGTGAATCCATGCGGGAATTCCAGATCAGTCGGTACTGGTGGAAATACAAGATTAGGGCCATTTGTGTTGTGCCTGGGTAACCTGATAGTAAATGGTTGCACTCGTCGTGGAAGTCTTGGGGTTGTCTCAGGCGTCAGGGTTGCACCGCGAGCTTGTGCACAAGGCATCTGGACGGCTCCTCTCATCTTCTTTGAGGGAGGCCCTACGGCTGACAATCTTCGTTGAAATTCCTGTGCTCTGGACCAGATCAGAGCCCTCTGCACCGGTACAGCATATGCGAGACATCGGTATACAATTCTTGTGAGTGCGCAGCAACCATACAACACAGATTTTTGCTTCTTGTACCATCTCTGATGAGCCATATGAATCTGGTCGATAATCCAGTGGGGCATATTGATGGTCAACTCAAAAGCATCCGCCAGGTAGAGGCTAAACCAAATCTTTTTGGGAGGCATTGTGAACCTCTCCTGCGCGGGGAAGGCAAAATGTTGCATGACCATACGTAAGTGGATGGCGATCGTGGGTGTCATTGCAACCATGTCCTTCAACTTTGTCAGATTCCTATTCTTCATGTTGTCTGGAACCATTGTCTCTTTCTCTGTTGGAATGTGCATCCCCTGCATGTCGAGTGCTTCTCTTACCAGATTGATAGTTAAGCGGAAACGCTTCAGCTCATTGCCCCTTGTGAGTGATGGGAGCACAAAGGAGCTGTATCCTTTCTTGTCTTTGCTGGGGGTGAGGGTACTAATTAGATATGAGCATCTTAGGAAATCTGGCTTTGGTAGTTGGGACTTGAAGTAGTCATAAAGCCCCGCCTTCTTCCAGATCGGCTTCAGTCCTTCGTTATTCTGTAGCCTTTCAAACTCCCTGGTAAAGAAATGGTATCTGCCCCACCGTCCATTGAATTCGACCTCGGACTCCCACATATATGTGCCTTCACCCAGAGGTCCAGCAACGTCACTGAACCAATGTGAGGTTTTGCCCACCGGCATTGTGTGACCCTGCGGAGGATTCTGAATTGGTATGGCGTGCAATGCCCGTAATGCCACTGGTCTTTCCTTTAATTCTCCCTCGACTGGAAGGCTTTCGATGTCCACCACTTGTGGGCTGGTGCCTGCCTGGGAGCTAGTTCCTACTGTATCTGCCATTTTACTTCTTGCTGTCTGTCTCTGTGAGAATATACAAACATGTGTTAATATTGTACAGGACCAGGGAGAACCGTTGTTGTTCCCATCACAATATTAACATGAGGGTCGGGAGCGAATAATGGGTTAGTAAGTGTTCGGTGCACGTGCGTGTAGTTACTGCGTGGGTAGTCCTAGGAGACTAATGAAGTTAGTAAGTGGAGATGAATTTACAAATTGGGGTCGGGGGGTTTATTACAGGTCTTAGGCTGCCAAATGCAGTGGATGGGCTTTGCTTTCGGTTTCGTAGAGACTCTAGGGAGCTTTCTCGGTGTCGCGGTTTGAAAATGGGGCCTTTTAGGGACCCATTTACAAGTGATTACATGCGTGCTCTTGGGTCTTGGCGTGTTCCTGGGTGTTGAGAATGAGTGAATACTGGCTGTACGCGTAGATGGGTTATGCTGTATAGGTTGTGGCCTCGGCGTAGCTACTTGCGCCCGCAAGCAAGCCTTAGGCACCCAAATTTGTCTTGATTGTGGGCTAGCCTTCATCGACTTCTTGGGCACCCAAATAGATGTCACTCTAGCAGAAGAATTTCTGAAAGACTTCTTATTGGTTTCGTGTTGTTGGTTACTAGTAAGAGGTTTTGCCCGTGTGGTTGTCGTGAGTGCAACCGGGTGTTCGCCTTTCCGCACCCACACTTGGTTTACTTCCTGGGACATTCTGCTGCACAGGTACTTTTGATTTCTGGCATAGGAAGTACTCTGCTTCTTCTGTCTTGGATCCACCTTTGGTTGCTGCCTCCTTCTAGCCTTTGGAAAAGAAGGGAGTTCCGTTGCATCGCTGACTCCTTTTTTGCGAATATCATTCCTCTGCAACACATAGTTTTGGACAAGAACAGCATGGTCATCTTCATGTGTACCCCTGGAAGGACCAGGAGTCTGTGCCTTTCTTAGTTCCGTGAGTGCTCCATTATCTAACTTTACTGTAATTCGACTATGATTGACCCAAACCTGAAGAAGTCCACTTCTTAAGTTTAAGTTGACTGCTTGGTCATAGATCCAATCTTGACCCAAGACAAGAGGTTCAGTGAGATCCTCATCTTGACACACTAGCACTTTAACTGTTATAGCCTCATCATGAATATAGAGGGGAAGTTCCACCTCGCCCATGCAAGGGGTTTCCACGCCTCCCAATCCTATGAGATACGCTTCCACAGGATTGACAGTTAACTGCAACTCTTGACAGTAAGACAATTTAACAGCACTAGTGGCTGCACCTGAGTCAATCAAGGCTCTTACAGTCCTTGCACTCTTTCCTTGTCCTATATCTAGGGTTATGAAAGGACGTCGATCAATTATCCTATGCGAGCTTGTTCCTGCGACTTCACACATGGCCATAGGATATCCTTGATCTATATAGTCATTCGTTCTAGGCTGATCTCTACCTTGCCTTCGTAACTTCATCCTTCTGATGCGTTCTAAAGCTTCTGCTTGAGCTTCTTCTCGAACTCGCTTTTCTTCCTCTTTGCGTTTCTTAGCAGTGTTGAGTCGGCTGAGCATTTCCTCCGTGAGGGGTTCCTGATACAACTTGACTCTGCATCCACTAATATAATTTGGGAGAACATCACCCTCTAATGTGGCCAATTGTACTGCTCCACTCGTTGAGATCCTATTGATGATCATTGGTCCGTAGCCTCTCTTTTCTAGTTTCCTTGCGTGTTGCTTCAGTGTGTAGACTAAAACTAGATCTCCTGCTTTCAGACCCTTATCCTTCACATGGGCATCAAAGTATGCCTTCTGTCTCTTCTTGGCTGCATATATTCCTGCAACGGCTCTCAGTCTTGTTTCTCCTAATCGTTCAAGGTCAAAGATCCTAGAGGAGAGCTCATGACCTGTCCATTCGTGCTCTTGTGCTACTCTCAATGTAGGAATCAAGAAGTCCAAGGGTAGCACAGCGTTTTGGCCAAATACCATCTGAAAGGGAGTGGCTTGGAGTACCGTTTTGTAGGCAACTCGGTATGCCCAAACAGCATGGTGTAGCTGTTTGTCCCAATCAGAGCGTTTCGTGTTCACTAATTTCGTCAGTACATTGCATAAGATCTTATTAGTGCTCTCAGCTTGTCCATTAGCTTGAGGGTGATAGGGGGCAGACTTCTTGTGTATTACCAAGAATTCTTGGAGTAGATTTTCAATCACTTCATTCAAGAAATGAGTGCCTCTATCACTTACAAGCTCTATAGGTAGCCCATATCTTGTGAACACATTCTCAAACAAGAATTTAGCAGTTGTTTGAGCGTCGTTCTTTGTCGTAGCCTTTACCTCTACCCACTTGGTGAGATAATCTGTCGCAACAATGATGTATTCCGCATGAGAACCCTTAGCTGGGGGATTAATAGGACCTACGAAGTCTATTCCCCACTTAGAGAATGCACGTCCACCCATCATAGGTTTCAGTGGCATCTCATCTTTGCGTATAGGATACTGAGTCCTCTGACAAACATCACACCGTTTCACATAGGTATGTGCATCCATGTGAAGGGTAGGCCACCAGAAACCCGCAAATAGTATTGCCTTGATCACCCGATCCGGTCCAAAGTGTCCTCCTGCTACACCTTGGTGAGCAGTTTCTAAGATCTTCAGATATTCACTTTCGTGGACACATAGTCTCAGGTAACCATCTTTACCGCGTTTGTATAGATTATCACCAATGAGTGAGTAATCCAGGGCTTCTTGTTCTAAACTCCTTTTCCTAGCGAGAGTCATGTCTGGAGGGAATGCTTTCGTCCTCAGGAAGGATACTAGTGGTTCACTCCAATCTGGCACAATGGATACTTGATAAAGAGTGGCGTGTTCCACCGGTGGTTTAGTGCAGCAGATTGGGCATTCCTTGCACAACTTTTGTACATCAGCCTCCATAGTTGGCCAATGCACTCCGAATCTCTTTAGAGTCTGTAAAGTTCGTTGCTTTGAATGGTGTTGCTCTAGAGCGCCTACATGTGCTAATTGCAACCATTTAGCGTACTCATCCTCTTCTACGCAACAAGCCAAGATCCCTTGATCTGTGTGCTTGTACATACTTCCTGCCATGATGTGGTACTTTTGGGCTTTTACAACCTCTCTATTCCGTGTGTTTACCACTGGATGGTTAGGTCCATATGTCAATACTGGTACCAATGGCTTAGCCCACTGCGGTACGACTTCCAAATTAAACAAGTAAGCATCAGGAAGGTCGTCTGATACTCCTTGTGGGGCTTCTCCCGATGTGAGCCTAGAAAGATGATCAGCTCTCAAATGTGTCCTCCCTTTTCTTACCACAACCTCAAAATCATATTCCATTAGCAAGAGAAACCATCTTACTAATCTTCTTGTATTGCATGGCTTGTTTACGAGATATAACAATGCCTGATGATCAGTAAAAAATTTAAACTTATTTGCAAGCAAATAGTGTCTAAATTTCTTAACTGCATATACCATGCCTAAACCTTCTCTCTCCGTAGTGGTGTAATTTCGTTCAGCCGCATTCAACTGTCTACTGGCAGAGGCAATTGGAAGATCCATATTACCTTCACCAGTAGGTTGTGCAAGTACGCATCCAATAGCATAATTGGATGCATCCACGTGAACATGGAATGGCTTATTCCAATCTGGTGTGGTCAAGATTGGTGCTGAACATAATCTTTGTTTAAGCTCCTGGAAGGAATTCTCACATTCATCCGTCCACTCAAAGTTAGTCAGAAGTCCATACATGGGCTTTGCAATGACAGCATACATGTGTATAAATCGTCGGTAGTAACCACAATGCCCCATGAAAGCTTGTACTTCCTTGACATTCTTTGGCCTAGGTAGCTCTGCTATGGCTCGCACTTTCTCTTCGTCAGTAGATATACCATTCTTTGACACTATGTGTCCTAGAATCTTGCCTTGCCTGACCATGAAAACACACTTTTCTGGGTTCAGGCAGACTTGATATTCTCTACATTTGTCAAAGATTTGTCTGAGTTCAGGAATATGGGTTTGTCTAATGTTGGAATGAGCACAAAGATCATCAACGTAGACTTCTAAACTCTTCCTCAGGAACTCCTTAAACACATGGCACATCAGCCTCTGGAAGGTAGCTGGTGCATTGGTAAGCCCAAATGGCATTACTCTAAAAGCAAAAATGCCCCATTCTGTGGCAAAGGCTGTCTTATGTTGATCCTCTGGAGCTATGGCTACTTGATTGTAACCCGAAAATCCATCAAGGAAGCTGTACACTTCCTTGCCTTCCACTCTTTCTAAGAGATGTTCTGTGATGGGAAGCGGATAGTTATCTCGAATTGTGACTGCATTAACCTTTTTCAAGTTAATGCACACACGCAGCTTGCCATTCTTCTTGGGCACCACAACAATGGGGGATACCCACTTGGTGTGCTCAATTTCATAGATAAATCCAGCTTCAACCAGTCTATCTATCTCTTCTTTGATCTTAGCAGCGTAATTATCGTTATAAGTATAGGGCTTTTGCTTAGAGGGTTTAGCATCTGAGGTCATGGGGATAGTGTGTGAGCATATATTGGGGTCAACACCTTTCAAATCCTTGTAACTCCAAGCAAATACATCTCTGTATTCTCTTAGCAAGGCAATCAATTCGTGCTCTTCTTCCTCTGTTAGGTCATGGCCTATGTACGTGCATCTCTCCTCTCCTTCTTCTAGGGCCACTACTATTTTCTTGGTGGTTTCTTTGTTATCATAGGCCTCTCCTGATTGTGCCTCTCGTTTAGGCATTCTTATCATGACTCTCCTGTCGTCGATCTCATATTTGTTAAAATTTTCTGGGACCTCAAACAAGGATTCTTCCTCTTCTGGTGAGACTTCTTTCTTCTTTCGTTTCTTCCCTTCTTCCTTCGGGGTTACATGCGTCGCTAATCTTACATCGTTTGTAAGCTCTCCATGCCTCTGGGGTTGAAATTCTACTTCATGGAAGTATTCTTCATCTGATGCAAATGGTGGGTCCATAATGATAGACTCGAGATCGGAGTCACTTGCATCCTCATATGCATCAGGGCTAGGTTCGCATTCTTCTAGAACTGCCTCTCCCATGATTGGCTCTATGGAGAAGACTGAAATGTCATAGCCATCCTCATCACAGTGAGGTGTCCATTGTTCTTCATTGATGGCTACGTCCATTGTTGCTAAAATTTTTGCCCAGCCATGGGGTTCAAATTCCTCATCTGGAAAGACTACAGGTGCATAGGCTGGGTCTTGAATGGGTCTATGAGTTTCGTTCGCACCTACCTCTCTGGCTTTCTCTCTCTTCTCTTCTTCTACTGCTACCTTGCACATCCATAAGTGAGTATCTTCATGCATCCATGAGGATCCAGACCCTATGGAATGCACCGATTCTGTATCATCTTTGGCTCTATTGATGGGATTCCATTGGATAGGAGGGACATCTCGATGAGAATAATCCTTGAGATTGACTTTGGTCGTAACACCCAAGTGTTGCAAATACAAGGAGTTGGTTCCCCAATCCTGTACCACTTGCAACTGTCGCATAAATGGTCTTCCCAAAATCATCTCATAGGCATGATTTTTGCTGAAGGCACATATGGCAAATGTATGCTCAAATTCGACACCACAAGTGGTGAGAGTTATTCCTTCTAGCAATCCTAGGGGTCTCTCTATGTGACCATCGGCCATTTGCAATTTCATTCTCGTTGGCCTGAGTGCTGGCTTGCCCCAACGCTTCCATAGGGAAGTGGTGGCAATTGCAACTCCTGCACCTGAGTCCAAAATTGCCTTAGTGGTGTAGTCCTGGTAGGTAATGGGAAGATAGGTGTTCCCTTCTTCACCTTCACACATATCTCCTATCTTGTCCAAGGGAATTTCTGGCACTGTCCTATGGGATCCTACCCGGGAACGTGGTTTTGCAACTTCAGTTACTTGACTAGCTACATATTTCCGCACTTTTGGTCTATCCTTAGGCAGTTCTTCCAAAGTGAGATCTCGCTGCTCCCTGGCGTTCTTTACTACCTCCGTGTTCCTAGGTATGACTGAGTCGTCGTTCCTTACCATGACTGTAGGTGTTCTCATACAGGTGGACTTAGCTTCCCATGGGCCTGTGAAGTGGGGTAGCTCTTGTATGGAATTAGACTCAAAGTCCAATCTCTCGTGAGACTGAATACTCTCATGTTCCCCGTAAATAGATGGGATGTCTTGTGGGAATTGGTCGTGTGCATCATCCCATTTGTCTTCTTGAATCTCTCGTAGGAAGTCTGGTGCAAACCGATTCATAGAAGAAGAAGTGTCTGGCTCCGTAGAATTAGGCACATAAGCAACCTGGGAAGGAGGGCTTATTCTATCGTTGACTCTCTCCTTGTTCTCATAGATGACTGGAGCACAAGCTTCCTGGGGGGGGTTACTTATTCTATTACCTTTCCGAACAGGCTCATACACTCCCTGAGAAGGAATGTAGGCAACCTGTGGAGGTATGTAAGCTTTCGAGGGAGGCTCATCTGCCTTTTGGGGGGGAAGATAAGCTTCTTGAGGAGGCACATGGGCTTCCTGAAGAGGCTGGCTTATCCGTTCTCTTACCTTTTCCTTTCTTTGAGGGACAGGTTCCTTTTCTGATTGTGCAATTAGCCTCTCTATTCTTTCCAGCAGTCCATCAAAGTGTAACTGCGTCGTAGCTGAGCTAGAGATATTAAAGAGGCGGCTAGCTTCGAACATGGCTTGGGCCAATTCCACCATCTTTGCACAAATTTTTGTTCGTTCAAGCTCTAGCTCGGCTCTAGGGTAGCATTTTTCATGATCGATTATAGTTGGCCCTTCTTGGATTCTGGCCTGATATGCTTTAAGCATCATGTTTAGGTCTTCGGGAGTGGGATCAGCTAGGACTGATCCTACTCTAGGGGGTGGTGTGATTTGATGAGGCGGTAGGGAAGGTGGTGGTACGGATGGAGTTGGGAGTGGTGGAGGCGGGGTAATGTGAGAGGGAGTTTGAGTTGTGAGTTCGGTTATTCTGGCTCTTGTTTCCCTTACGCTTTCCTCGAGTTCACTCATCTTTTTAGCCCATTGTCTTTTCATTCTTTCTCGACTATCTTTCCATGCTCTAGTCCTTTTCTTTGTCACGCTCTCGGTTTCACTAGCCTCTGGGCCCTTTTCCTGGCTTGCCTCTTGGTTTTGCTGCAATGCCTTAGCTCTAGTGACTACCTGTATCGGTGCAGTGGAAGTGACACTTCCGGAGGAATCTACAACCAATCCAATCACATTGATAGGAGTGATTTTTGGCATATTATTGGGGTTCTTTGGGCAATCTCGTAAAAGATGCTCTTTTCCACAATCTTGGCAAAAGCCTTGGATCGTCACGGACTGAGTTTGTGTAGGTGGAGGTAAGGGACAATCACGAATGAAGTGATCTCCCTGACATCGGTAGCATGGTCCTCTAGGAAATGGTGGTCGTACCTGCCTAGGTTGAGGCCTAGGGTTGGGGTTTGCATACATGACGTTCGTGTAATCTGACTCCCAACTAGGTTCACTCGGTTCTTTGCTGTAATAGGACTCACCATGTTCTGGGGACTGCATGTAGTACGCCTGGGGACTATCAACATGTGTAGAATCAAAACTATGGTCACTGGGGTCATTTTCAGAAAGCAAGGATGTTACTGGGACTAAGGCTCTATTCAGGTTCTCTTCTGCAGCCGTGTACTTTACCGGAATCACATTAGCTGGAGTTGGGGGTTGTTGTGCTAACACCGGCTGAGGTCTTTGTTGGTTTTGGTATGGTTGCTGATAGGGTTGCTGTGGCCTGCCATATGGCTGTGGAGGGTACTGGTTCTGGTATCTTCCCTGTTGAGGGTATGGCTGAGGGTAGGGTTGCCTAACCGCCTGCCTGTTGTATGGGCAATCTTGCGCAGTGTGATTGGTGTACTTCCGTTCTATGGTGCAGTACTGGCTACTAGGATTAACTTGGGGTTGAGCCATAATAGGGCAGACATTCGCCATATGGTCACCACCGCATGTATAGCACCTTTTCACAGGGGCAAACCTTGGGATTTGTTTGCTAGAGACGCCTAGTTTTTGTGCCACTTTCTCTGCGAGTTCCTCAATTGATGTGGATTGCGTGGAAGAGTGACTAGAAGCACTATCTGAATCTTTGTAGATTTTGGAAAGCTCTAGTTCTTCCCCTAGGTTATCTTCAATGTCAATGCACATGCGTACACACTCTTCTATAGTCCTAGGGTCCTTCAGATACACATAGGATCTCAATTTCGTACTCAGCAATCCATCAAGGAATAAGGCTACTTGTTTGGCAGGTGTGGGTAGCTCCGAAACAGGGCACCTTTCAAGATATTGTCTAAATCTTCTTCCGGCCAATCTGCAGTCTCTTGGGGGGTCTGTTTGAAGCTGTGAATCAATGAGGAGGTATTGTGTCTTATGCCGCTCTTAGAGAACTCTACAATGAAAGCCTCTAGGAGTTGGTCTATGCTCCTGAACTGCCGCTCATCCAATGGCTGAAACCATGTAAGTGTTGTGTTCCTAAGGGTTAGACCGAAGGCATTGTACTGCGTGAACAGATCCTCCACTTGTTCAGCTCTCAAGACTTGCTTGAACTCTGCCACATGATCATAGGGATCTCCTGTGCAGTCAAAGTAATTCTTCATGGACTTAACTAGCTGGGTGGGTCTCAAAGTTCTTGTGTGCTCTCTAGGCCTTGGCAGAGGGAATCCATCTACATTTCTTTGGTTCCTTTGAGCTCTAAGCATCTCAGGTTCTACCCTATTCGTCTCCGTCCTCGTTCTTTCTCTGCCCACTGGGTTGGCAAAGCTTACTTCTGGTCTATCTCTACTTCTGTCTCTTTGCATTCCATGAGCTTGGGATGTTCCAGCCCCAGGGTGACCATAGGATACATTTGATCTTGGTTGGGGGAAAATGAATTCACCCTTCCAAGTGTAAGCATGCCTATCATTTTCCGTCACCACGAAGATCCTTTCCGAAGTGTGATCTAAGTAGGTCACTCTGCCTGGGCTATCAGGATCCTTAAACTCGTAGATCATGATATTTCCTATATCAGTTGGCTGATTAGATTTATACCTCCAAAAGGCTTCGTCAGTTTCTCGATTGAGGAGCAGCTCTATGCTCTTGTTGTCTTGGGGAACCCATTCCGGTGTGATAATCCTAGTGAGAACTGATTTACCTCGAGGGGTTCTTGGTTCCGCGCCCATGTTCCCTTGTTCCAAATCACCTAAGTTCGCTTCTGAGATTACATTCCCAAATTCATTTGTCTTATCTGGGTGACTGGTGACTACGTATATGGTTCCTTCCTTGTCCAGGTATGCACCGTTTTCAAACTTGACAGCTGGGTGCTCTAGTCCTATGGATTGGTCAGGGTTTTTAATCTGGACCACGGATCTTCCTAAGCCGTCCTCATAGATGCTAGCACCTAATCGGTTGGTCCTAAGGTATTCCAACTGTGTTTTGTAAGGGCCTTCTACCGTGTACAAGTATGGCACTCCTGAACTTCCCGTAGGTCTGTCCATGCCTTGAGACATCTCTGACTCACTGGTCTCAGAGCTAGGGTAGTGCGAGTGGTGGCTCAACTGCTGGGCCCAAGACCTTGCAGTGTGATTGACACTAGCCTCTGAAGACCTAAGGCTTTGTCTCTCTCTTACTAGGTGTCGTCCTGATCTAAGGTTCATATGCCTCACTGATTAGCCCAATTTTTGCCCAGAGTACAACCTCGTTGCCGATCAATTGGTATCAGTCACTTGATTCTTTTTAGTTATTCCTCGTGTTTAAGGTCTTGTCTGATATTACGTCGTCAGGAATACTTGAATGTTCTTCGTACTTTCAGGTTGATCGTTCCACATTAGGTTCTTTTCCTTTATGTTATCGACAGTACAGAGATTAGGTTTTTAGCTTGAACTTGAGTTTTTAGGTAGTCTTCAACTTGATACCTGCCTATCGTCGCTCTGACTTACTCCTACCTCTCGTCGTTCTTAGCCTAAACTATGAATTGACAGAGGGGATTAAAAGTTTCCAACCTTTTGTTTCCTGCCTGGTTGCCCTTGAGTGCCCAGGAAATGTGTTCCCAAGCTCACACTTACACTTGCTTAGAACGCCTTTCGATGCTCTCAATAGATCTGTAAGAGTTCCAAAGTTAGCTTTGAGATTTAAGTTTCAAAGACAGAACCAATTATTTTCATTCCTGTAGCACAAACACAAACTTGCATAGTGATTTTCAAGAAAACAATCCTAAGGACCCCTGACTTTGATCCCCCTGGATATGGTCAACTATATGCCACGAGCTTTCCAACAAGCCCTAGAGCTCAAAAAATTGATTTCGTATGAAAAAGTTATGACTGTTCAGGGTTTAGGGGGTTAAAACAAGATTCACTCTGGCCGACAGATCCTAGGATTTTCTCCAAATCACAAGTGTAGGAACCTCCCAAAATGCTAATAGATTGACTATTTTGCCCCAAAATTATCCCAAATTTTGAACAAAATCAAACCCTAATTTTTGGCCAAAAAGCCTGTCAATCGCGATCGACAAGTCTGTCAATCGCGATTGACAGAGGTGTCCGTCGGGCCTGTCAGTCGCGATCGACAGTGTCAATCGCGATCGACAGAGGTGTCCGTCGGGCCTGTCAGTCGCGATCGACAGTGTCAATCGCGATCGACACTTTTTCCGGTTTTTTCGCCGAAATTTCAGTCAATCGGGGGCCTATCAGTCGCGATGGACACGTGGCTACGCGTAAAAGTCAATCAGTCGTGGAATTTCAGTCGATCGCGATCGACGGTGTCAATCGCGATTGACAGAGGTGTCGGTCATGGCTGTCGATCGCGATCGACGGTATCAATCGCGATTGACAGGGTCCCACGTGGCAGTCAGTCGATCGTGGAGGTCTGTCGATCGCGATTGACAGGGTCTGTCGGTCGCGATTGACAGGGTCTGTCGGTCGCGATTGACAGAGGTTGTCGGTCGCGATTGACAGAAAACCTCGGAATTTTTCTACTGTTTTTAATGTTTTAGGATGTGCTCCTTGTGCTTGTTCTAGTGGTGCACTCACTTTTGTGAAAAGCCAAAAATTTCTGTCAGTCGCAATCGACAGAAGCCTGCGACCGCGAGACAGTTTCTTCGAATTTCGTACCTGCGCAGGAAGCTGGGGATGATGATACAGCAAGAACCTGCAATGAAACTCAAGAAACATGCAAAATACGCACACACAATATTGCTCTCTCGCTCTCTCTCACAAGTGAAATGAGGGAAATGAGGTGGGGAAGGTGATATGATCAAAAAACAGAAATTTTCGCGATGATGGAGATGGAGGTGGGAGATGGTAATGATGATGATGGAAATGAAGATGGAGAAGAAAGTAAAAGAAAATCGATGAGAGTGAAGAAAATACCTACAACTCCAACGCGTCAACTCTACGTCTTACCATCACACGCTCGTCCTCAAAGCTCGATCCCCGGCAACGGCGCCAAAATTTGGTGTAGCTCAGTGATGAGTAGCACCTCCTTTAATGTCAATCCGGGAAGACATGAGGATGGTATGAAGACCTCGAGCAAGTGGCGGCCCAAGTGCGTGAGTGAGAAGCACACTAGCATGCACACACATACACACACACGCGCACACACGGCAAGACAAAGAGGGAGAATCAATGGAGTTCTTAGATTACTTTCAAAAGCTCTTACAAGTTTGTTTCAATTACAATCTACCCTCAAAAATGAGCTCTCTAGCTCCTTTTATAGTTTTTGACTAGCTTTGGCCTTGTTCAGACCTAGTGTCCGGCCTAGTTAAAAATTAGGTTCCAGGGCTTATTTGAGGGCTCAAACGATATCTAAAAAATATGAAATTTGGCAGGTAGATACTTCTAAAGCTCCTCAAGCTCAAGGACTCCTTGGCTTGCACAAAATGGAGCTACAAAAAGATGAAATGATATTTACAATGGTG